>ML778254.1:39571-155971 GCA_009831015.1 Picea engelmannii
GTCATATTGATGTATGTTTTTGGTATATGGTTGAGGTACATGCTGGGTACATGGTTGAGACAAGTAGTTGATGAGTTGGCACATACATGAGATGTATAATTGATGAGTTGGCACATACATGAGGTGTATAGTTGATGAGTTGGCACATACATGAGGTGTATAGTAGATGATGTTGGTACATATTGATGAGTCAAGGTTGATGCATGGTACATGTTGGGGTCCTATAATCATAGGTAACCTGATTCTTCAGCTGCTTATTTGGCGTTTCTCTCGTGATGAAGACATTTGGCTTGCTGGTCTCGGTTGATTTATTTTCCCCTCCATCTGTTTCGCCTGATCCTTCATCACCCTGCCCGATCCTTCATCACCTTGTTGTGCCCTTCATTCCCTCATCCTTCAACTCATCACGCCCATCACTCATCCTTGCATGAATAAACAAATTTAGGCTAAAAAGAACAATAGATTAATAATGTTAGTAATAAAATTAGTATAGTTAGTTTAATTAAAATATGTTACACTAGTTAGTAATTAATTACTAATAAAGTTGGTTTTTAAATTAGTAATTAGGTTAGTGTTTATTAATTAAACATCAAATAAAAATATAATAAAAAAAACATATATTAATAAAACAAAAAATATTAAATATCAAATAATTAAAAAACATAAATAAAACATATAAAAACAAAATACAAATATAACATAAACAAAAAACTGACAATTAAAATAAAAAACTAAAAAACTAAAAGAATTAACAAAAACAAAAATTAAAAACAAAACAAATATTAAAAAACATTAAATTAAAAACAAAAAAAAATTAAACTATCCTAAAGTTTCTACCCATGCATTATCCCCTTACATTGCAGACCCCCCCCTCCCTCACGTCACATCACACCAAGGGGGGTCCGAAAAGTGGTATGGGGAGGAACACTTGTCACCCCCTGGTGATTTCGGACCACCCCTTCCATACCACTCACCACTTCAGGGGGGTCCGGAAACCACCTTCCCCCCTACAAAACCACTCATCCAAAAATCTCAAAACCGCCTACTTTTTGCCAGTTTGACCAGTCGTCTTCCAAAGCGGATTCTGGGAAAATGAAAACAATTTTAAAAAAAACGAGAGAGGTTTTTGTTCATAATGGGATAAAGAAAAAAAAAATCTTCCATATTTTTCACAGGTGCCACCATTTGGGATAATCGAATCTATCTTTCAGCCTCATTTTTCAGATTTCCGGTTTTTTCTGTTTCGGTCCTATTTTGTGGAAGTTGTTTCGGAGAGATGGAGACGAATTTGGAGAAACCAAAGGAGGTTGTTGTCTAGAACATTATCATGTACAATAAACTCCTCCATATTGTGCATAGGTGTCACTTTTGAGGAGAAACAAATGTCCGAGCATACCCCTCTTTTCAGCAGATTCGGCCAAATTTTCAGTTCCAGATTTTTGGGGATTTCTTGCTATTTTTATCCGAGGTGGTTGAATTCAACCTCCCGAGCCTGGGAAGAGTCTTTTTTATATATTTTAATGAGTCAAATGTGAAGAGGGGGACCATTCAGGGACCATGATTGAACTTTGTATCAGAGCTCACAAAGCTTTCTGCATTTCATCAATCCAATGATACAATCACAGTAGTTACATGATTCATGTGTCATTTTTGGTGGTGATGTTTTTCTTATTCACTGTAATTTGTTTCCATTGTATTTCTTAAGTTATTCATACTTTCCATTGTATTTATTAAGTTATTCATACTCTGAATTATGCAAAGAAGTTCAAAGAACAAAATTTGTTGAGACATACACTCTATTTCTGGCTTTGACATAATTGTCAATGTTTTCTTCTCAATGGTTAATTTTAGAATTCTTGATTGCCCTGTTATTGCTTGGTCCTCTCATATTTCTCCTCCAAATCCAAAATCAAATTCAAAGAATCCAACAAGATTGCCTACCTTTCCCTATAAGGCTGCATGTAGAAATTTCCTTTGATTGAAACTCAGTTTGTGACTCCATTTCCCAATGGTTCCTCTTCTCTTCCCCTACCAAATTCTCAAAACAATCCTATTCTGCATAGCTAGCCTAATATCCATACTCAAACATAGTTAAATCATACAAATAGATCCCTCTCTGAGGTTTGGAGGGATATATCCAAGACTCGAAGCAGTTTTGATGTTACCTCTAAGACTGCCTCGACAGCCTTGGGCAAATTACAGAGTTCTAAAAATACATGTTGGTTTAGGTTATTGGTACAGGTTATTTGGTGCAGGTTGATTGGTATAGGTTGTTACAGGTTACTGGTACAGTTAACAGTGATAGGTTGACAATTGTTCGACAACACAGGTATTCCAACAGAGGATGAACACCTTCAGTAACCACTCACATAACCAGATCAAAGATCAACACATCGATGTTTTCAGGTGGTAAAACCCCTACGGGGAAACATCCACGGCCCCAGCCAACGTGGCCACTTGGAGCAGTTTATTAATGCAAAGAAAAATATTACAGAGAGATTTTACAAGAGAGTTTCTCACAATCGATCATCGGAAAATGACCCTCCATGCTCTTTAAATAGAGATCATGGACCAATCGGGTGTTAAGCCATGGATCAATGGCCATTAATATCGAGGAGAGTATGAACCGTCGCATCACTCTATGTCGGGAACATATCGTGACCGTCAGATTGCCTAACTACAAATGCATACTAATGCATACTAAAGAAACACACTTTTACCTAACGACATATTAGACCAAGTAGATCTTAACTAAATCCTAAGTGTCTAAATATCCTAACAACAATGGCAGTGGTTGATTCAGTGATAGTGACAGGTTGTTTACATTTGGCATTTATATTTCAGGCCAGTTGGACGGGGCAAGGACAGGTGGTTGTAGCCGGAGAACTTAGGGGGTTGTAGCCTCCTTCTGGTTGAAGCTAGAGAATTGGGGAGTTGGAGCTTCCCTCAGGTTGTATCTTGAGAAACTAGGGGGTTGGAGCCTCCTTATAGTGGTAGCTGGAAAACAAAGGAAGTTGGTGCTTCCAATGAATGTAATTCTTCAAGACATATAAGAAAAAACATTCCGTGGTTTTCTCCCGCTTTGGGTTTCCACATAAAAACACTGGTTTACTGTGTATGTGTATGATTTCTCATTTGTTCATTGTTTATTTACTTTGCAATTATTGGATGATAATTCTAAACTGATATAACACTTGCATTATATGGTTAAAAATGATTAAATTGCTCTATTATTGGTTCACCCCCCTCTTAGTAATCCAACAATTAGTGTTTCAAATATAGGTTATGGTGCAAAATAAGAACATTTGTCGAACCATTATTGATGAAGGAGCCTCGACTTGCGTCATGTCCGTTACTTGTTGGAAAGATATTGGCTCTCCTGCTCTTACCGAGTCACATAATACTCTAAAATATTTTAATGGTACATGGTTTAAACCTTATGGTGTTCTTCCTTCATTATCTATTATGTTAGAAGGAAAAGTGGCCACTGTTGAGGTTGAGGTCTTTGATGCACCTCTCGATTATAACTTTCTACTTGGTCGTAGTTGGATTGATTCCATGCGTGTAGTTGTTTCCACTCTTTTCCATGTGCCACGTTTCCCACACCAAGGAAAATTTATTACTGTCGATCAACTTGCCTTCTTTAATTCTGATTCATGTACTAGTAAGGTACCTTTCATTGTGAAAACACCTTCTGGTTATGAGAATGTCAGTGTGGGTCTTCTAAATGATTCATCGTTAATGGGTACTTTCCCCATTCCACCGCTTGATATTCCTTCTCCTTTTTTCACTTCGATTAACATGATATCAACCACTCTTGGTGAAACTCCTGAGTCTTACGACCCGTGGATAGCACCTAGCTCTAATGACTATCTTCGTTATGAAGACCGAATGCCTTTAAGTCTGGTAGAATTGGCTTATCAAGCTGTTCAATCAACAAATCCTTGTCCTCGTTGTCTCTGTGATACGTCTCCTGATATGTTTCATGTGGTATTTCCCACTGATGATATGATCATGAATGATATGTCCATGGAAGATACTCCATGGGACGATGGACATCATCATTCTATCCTCTTCCTGGAACCAGGGACTTTAGAGAGTTACCAATGGATTTCCAATCCATCTACTTTTGTTACCACTCCCCTTGTTCCTGAATCAACACACGATGTTTTGTATGAAGGGAATTTGGGAAATATTTCACCCACCATCCCTCTAGATATTTTGATTAAACTCAGAATTGTGGAAAATGTGCATATCGGTGCCTCATGTTCTGCTAATGAGGTTCAAATTTACAAAGCCCTTTTTCAATAATTCCATGAAGTTTTTTCCTGGAGTTATGAAGAGATGCTTGGAATTGATCCAGATATTGTTGTACATGAAATTAAGACTTATCCAGATGCTAAACACATTCGACAGAGACTTATTCTAATACATCCACGCAAAGATGCTGCCATTAAAATTGAAGTTGAAAAACTTCTTAAAGCCGGTTTTGTCTATCCTATGGCTTTGTATGATTGGGTGTCTAACATAGTTCCGGTTACGAAGAAACAAGGTACGATCCATGTTTGTGTAGATTATAGGGATATTAACAAAGCTTGTCCTAAGGACAATTATCCAACCCCTTTCATTGACCAGATTGTTGACGACTGTGCCGAGAGTGAAATATTCTCCTTGATGGATGGTTTCTCCGACTATAATCAAATCAATATTTTTCCCGTGGATCAACATAAGACTGCTTTTGTTTTCCCTTGGGGAACCTTCACCTACCGGAAACTACCTTTTGGTCTTAAGAATGCTGGTGTGAATTTTCAATGTGCTATGTCTTATGCTTTTCATGACATTAAGAACATTGTACAACCTTACCTAGATGATCTACTAATGCATTCCATGTGTCGTCAAGATCACCTGACACATTTACGGACCATTTTTATCCACTGTTGCTATTATCGCATACATTTGAATCCACATAAATGCATTTTTTGTGTGGAGTCTGGACGTCTTCTTGGTTTTATCATCTCTACTCATGGGATTAGGGTAGACCCTCTAAAGGTTGAAGCTATTCTTAATTTGCCTCCTCCTTCTACACTTCACCAGCTCCAAAGTTTGCAAGGGAAGGTAAACATTTTACATCGATTCATCCCCAATTATGCTAAATTAATGAAAGGTTTTACTCGACTACTTAAGAAGGGTCACGATTTTGTATGGGACGACACTGCCAACAAAGCCCTTGAAGCTTTGAAACTTGCCTTAACCCATACACCACTCTTATTTCCACCCGATTATAGTCGAGATTATTTCTTATACTTAGCTGCTTTAGACTCTACCATTGCTATGGTTATAGTCCAAGAGGATCATTCACATAATGAACATGTTATCTACTATCTGAGTTGGAGTCTCATGACCACCAAAACTAAATATCTGCATGTGGAGAAACTAGCCTTGGAAGCTGTTCAAGCTGTTCAATGTTTTTGTCATTATATCTTATTACGCAAGACCACAATCATTTCTGATTGAAACCCCATGCAACACATCCTTACTCGACAGTTGATGGGGGAAAAGTACTCCAAATGGATAGTTATTCTCTAGGAGTTTTATTTGGAGTTTGAGCATGCCAAGTCTAAGAAATATTTGATTTTTTCTGAATTGATATGTGACCTTCCCTCTACTGGGACATAAACCATGGCAGAGGATTCCTTTCCTGATGAATATCTTTTTCTGATCAGTTCTGATGACATATGGTATGGAGACATCATCATCTATCTCTAAACCCAAACTTTCTGGCCTGATCTTTCTAGTGTCAATTGTCGTCGTATACGGTATCAAGCCCGTCAATACTTTATCTTTGGTGATACCCTTTACCGCCGTGGTATTGATTCCATATTTCGATGTTGTATCACCTATGATGAAGCTGAGAAAGGTTTGAATGACTGTCACTTTGGAGCATGTGGCAGTCATATGTCTGGGTATTCCACTACCCAAAAGATCTTACGAGCTGGTTACTTTTGGCCTTCATTGTTTAAGGATTTCATTATTGTTGTTCATAAATGCCACACTTGTCAAACGTATACCAATAAGATCCGATCTCATCCCGATCCTCTTTATCCTATAGTTTCCATTGGTCCATTCACTAAATGGGGCATTGAATTCATGACATGTAACCCTCACTCAGCCAGGGGGCATGGATACATTATTGTAGCCATAGATTATTTCACTAAATGGGATGAGGTGATGCCTACATTTGATAATACTAGGAAAACTGCAATGTTATTCATATTCAATCATATCTTTACTAGATTTGGTGTCCCTCAAGCCATTGTCACTGACCATGGTAGTCATTTTCTCAATTTCATGATGTCTGAACTTACCGAGAAGTTGGGTCTTCGACATGAAATCTCAACACCTTACTATCCACAGGCCAATGGCCAGGTTGAAGTGATCAACAAATTCCTCACTACTATGCTTTGACTGATGGTAGGAATTCACAAGTCAAGCTCGCACACAATGCTCTTCTCGGCATTATGGGCCTGTCAGACATCCGTTAAATATACCATGGGGTTTACACCTTTTCAATTAGTATCTGGTATCGAAGCTATTCTGTCAATTGAATGTGAAATCCCATATTTGAAATTAGTTGTCGAACTCCTCCCTAACACCTCAGCTGAAGAGGAACATCTCTTGTATTTGATGAAATTAGACGAGACTCGCCGAGATGCTTCCCCAGTCATTGAAACTCAGAAAAAGCAAGTCAAAGCTCAATATGAAAAGCATTTAAAACCACGTGTTTTTTCTGAGGGCGATTTAGTTCTCCTTTACGAACAAGATCGTGACTTATTAGGGGCTGGTAAATTTGAACCCATGTGGCGTGGTCCTTATATCGTGAAATGAGTGTTGGAGAAAGGGTCTTATGAGGTGGTAGATTATGATGGAATTCCTTTGAGTGAACCCAGAAATGGGATTTACTTGAAGAAGTACTATGCTTAAGCTATTTTTTTCATGAGTGCTTTGTATTTTCGTGTATCATACTCAAGTGTGATTTTTTCATTTTTGTTCTGCCTTTTAGATGCTTACCTTGCATTGTTTTTGGTTTCCATATTTCGGTGTCTTCACTACCCTATATCAACTTTGCTGATGGTGCTAGTCGCAGTACTCAAAACCTAGCGTCTGTTGCATGGGAAATATTATCACCTACGAATGAGTAGATCAGTTTACATGGTGTTTTCCTTGGTCATGCAATGAATAATATCGTGGAATACAGTGCAATTATCGAGTTATTAACTGATGCCATTTCACTTGGCTTACGTCATCTCATTGTATGACTTGATTCATAGTTAGTAGTGCTACAATTGAGTAAGGTTTATTCCATCCGAAGTCCTACTTTGTTACGAGTATACTTACGAATTCGCCTCTTGGAAAGACATTTTGATTATATTGAGTATCAACATATTCCTAGATGTCTAAAAAAATTAGCAGATGCATTGGCTAATTATGTGTTAGATAGACATTTGAGACATTTATAAACCCAAAACACACATTTTAAAAATACAAGTAAGCCATTAGGAACTTTATATTAATACGACAAAAAGTTACAAAAAGTGTTTGTCAAATGTCCAAAATATCAAAATGGTGAAGCTCATGGCTTCATGTACAATAACATCAAGGATGCTACTCCTTTTAACAAAAAACTGCCCGTGCTACTCTACGAAGCAATCGACTAATAGATGTAGATACGCCAACAGTATGGCGTTGATAGTGCGGAGGAATTTCATCCACCGTGGCAACGGGGATGTTCATAGTCAACCCTTCTAGGTTATGCTCAATCACCTCTAGATCTACAATAACCACTCCTTCCATGAAACCTCTCTCTCCTCGCCTCTATATGGGAGAAGATCCCAGAGGATGCTATTCCACCACATCTGCATTATTGAGAGAACTTGATTAGTCTTGGATAAATGACAAAAACATTTTATATAATTAAAATATCAAAAACATCATATAAATGAAAATTTCCTTCTTACCTATGTGTCCCCACTGAGATCCCTCAGGAAGAGCTAAGTCAGGATCCCCATGGAAGTCCGTCCAAGCATAAGAATAGTCCTCCACCATGATTAGCTGATTTCTTAGCCATTGGAAGAAAACTTTGTCATACTTGACGATAGACACACCACCATGACGAGCCATCAGGTCCAACCACCTCTTCATCCATGGATGTTGCGGGGAAGGTGTACCCCACTCCACCTGTAAACGTAGGACATAAAATCTCTTCAAAACGAAGGACACCAAAATGGACCCGTATCCAAATTGTTTCAACCGACCGTTTCAGCACTTTGTGAGTTGTTTTTTCATGCTTTTTAGGACATCCTCACACCAGTTGAAGACCCTGAGTTCCATGCAATCTATCGCATACTAAAAATGGATTTGTAAATCCATATGGGGACCTGCACTCCCTACCATGCAAGTAATGGTGTAAAGAATCGTCCGCAATGGTAAATCCCACACATCTCTGATGGATACCTTGCCATTGTGTTTTTGCGTACCTAACACACAATGGTGAGAGACATAGTAATCCATGGGCTCTCCCCCACCCCTACTTCCTATGAGTGATACCCATGAACCATGATGAGACAACCTTGTCAAAAAGTAGATATCCTCTATATCCAATGTGAGTGCATGAAAACCCACACGAAAGGCTTGTTTGTTCACATCCCACATGTGAACTAAATAATATAGCAACCTCAGTTGGGCTCTCATGCCCCGAATCCTGAAAAAATTGAGTAACCCACATTGCCTTAGCACCATAACTGTGCTCGGGTTATTCTCTAAAAAATAATCCTCTTCCTCATGCTCTCGTTCATGCCACTCGAGCATTTTGACCAAGGAAATCCTTCCAAGGAACATTAAAAGAAGATTAGAAACATAAAAATGCATTCCTGGGGGTTTTTCTAGATAGATTTATCTTTTCAAAATTTTGATTGCGGTCGTCGCAGGGCTGTGCATTTACCTAGAACGATGTCTTCGCACCTTGTCTTTGGGTCCCCTATGATGACGTCAGATCATTGTAGTTATCGATACTGTGGGCCTGCGATGATCTCAAAGCGCAGGTAGCCCCAAAAAGTCATCCTATAATCCAAAATTGACCAATGAAAACAAAATTTGAAACCATGAAAGGATAAAGAAGAAGAATATTACCTTTTTTACGGAGATGGTTCGCAAAACGATCCAACACATGCTCCGAAATCGATAGTTGAATTTTGGGGAGAAAAGAGGGTTTTGGGGCACTGTTTGGGTAAATTTGCAAATGAAATGGTAAAATGGTGTTTTGGGCTGTTTTATTGTTTTTACCATATTTTTATTGCAAAATTTAATTATTTTAATATTTTATCCATGCCGTAAAGTCTAACCAACTTTGCAAAGTGTTGACTATTGCAGATTAAAAGGTCTAGAGATGAGACGTTTAAACAGGGGTCCACCCTTTTTTTTTATTTTTTTTGTGTATTTTTCTTATGTACAAATGCTTTTAGGGTTTTTTAGGAAAAACTCTGAGCACAGTCTTAATTCTTTCTCGTGCTCGTGAAACCATGAGAATGCAATTGAGTAGTATTTTGTCATTTTTTCGAACTCGCATTGGTAATATGAAAACCAAAACTTATGGAGTATCCTTTAATCTCTTTTCACGCTCCATAAAAATGAAAATATAGCTGAGTGACCTTGTTATTTTCATGCTAGTAAAAGTATTTGAAAAAATCATTTGATGAGCAATAGATTATCTCTTTTTCAGTCTCAACAAACTAACGTACAAAAAAGGACCTTATGGAGTTCTCTTTAAGTGTTTTTCAGACTCTCTAAAAATGAAAAACGCCTGAGTTTTCTTTCTTTGGACTCATAAAACAAGCATCGAACCACTTAACATATGCTTATTATCTGGGAACAAAACTTAGAAGTCATCTAGTACCTTGGAGCCTACATGCCTCAATGACAAGTCTCTTCGCTTTCAACAATGGGTTCACATCATTGACCGCTGATTGGAAGATTCCATCG
The DNA here is from genome assembly GCA_009831015.1 of Picea engelmannii. Classification (NCBI taxonomy): domain Eukaryota; kingdom Viridiplantae; phylum Streptophyta; class Pinopsida; order Pinales; family Pinaceae; genus Picea; species Picea engelmannii. The sequence goes on from ML778254.1 coordinate 49,607, forward strand.
GGTGTTTGACTTCAACTCATTTATTCACACTCGTTGGATTTTACTAGAGTACCTCGGGATTCATTGACATCAATGGTGATTGTCCTCTCACTTGTTAACGATTTTCATTAGTGACCGATAATCAAGTGGTTTCTACCATGTTTGACTTCGACACCTATAATCACATGGCTAGATTCGTACTTAAGGATGATGGAAATGAAGATCCTATATCTCACCATATTGGTTCAGGTTGCGACAGAGTAATTATAAGTTTGTATTGACAAATATATCGACTGTGTATGTCTCATGGCTATGTCCGAATTTGAATTCTTTAAAGCACGTAGATCCAGATTGTATTTTTGGTGGCTATGCTGAATTGTGATGACATGGATCCACAATGTATGTTTAGTGGCCATGACTCACTTGACACTTATGATCAGAGTCACTTGTAGTCTGAGTATGGGAATTCCTACCTCAAAATATGGTATGTTATTATGCAGATGATTGATTGTTTGCAGGTTCCTGACCGATGCGTTCCTTGTTTCCGACACACACATTCTACAAAGTATTTCAATTGTCGCAGGTTCCAAGTTCATACTTTGGGGGGAATTCTGTTACACATTATTTTTTTCACCCTAGTGATCAAATGATGACATGTGAATTACTCATTTCCATGTTCCTTGGAAACATTAAAATAGACTTTCTCCATGAGAAAAGTGGATTAGCTTTTCTTCCTAAAAAACTATGTCAAATGAGTTCGCTGCACTCTTCTATATACTTGAGGTGCAACGATGCCTGATCGTCGCACTATGCACCATACTAGGCCTGCGATGTCATCACATGCTGCTTGTGCATAGGGTGTGACAATGATTAAACAAGAGTAAAAGTCAAAATTCGTGAAAGTTCTAGAAGATGAGGTGACCTCTGATCGGTTTGGATATTACTCGCTTCTCTGATTTAGTGGGATCATTCTAATATCCTCATCCATCCCTCTTTCACCCTATATAAATAGGGATATCTTATGGAAAAGGATAAGGCTAGTTTATGTATGAGGAATTCTACTTTAGATTATACTTGAGATAGCTTTGTATTAGCTCTCTAAGTTAGATTGTAGATCTTCTTCATCAAAGGCATTGGAGCAAAGGTGTGTGTGCTGGAGCAAAGAGCCATTGGAAGGGACCTTACAACATCAAGGCATAGGTTGTATTCTCCACTTCCATTTTAATATAATGAATAAACACATTTCTTCCCTATAAATTTTTCTTGACTTTTATTGTATAACTCCTTGATCTTATACAAAGAATTCATTGGAATATATAGATCTATGTTCTCTCTCTTTTTTGGTTTGTGGTTCTTAAATAGGTTCAATATCCTGCAAATCCAAAGATGGAGAGACAAGGACGACACTAGAGAGGATAAAGCGTCATTTAAAATGTATCTCACTCGTCCCTCTCTAAACTATTTTATGTGACAATGAAGTCTAAGGTGAAATGTGTATTCTGTCTTGCTTTGTTCTAGCTTCCTGTGGAAACTAGGGAGATCTGTTTGTGTTCGTACTTACCGTTTTTTCTGATAACAGTAATCTATATTAACAAATGAATAGTGATAAGGGTAATGGAACCCCATTGATATTTCCTGCATCATTGCTTTTCTTGTTTAATTGCTTCTCTTCCCTCTGAGTTTGACATGGTATCAGAGATGAAGGCATAAGCCTCTTCATAGAGTGAAGAGTAGACTGATTCGAGAGAGAAGTTTCCTGAAATATAAGGAGGCGATTAGGGCCAAGGAAGCACCCAAACTATGTATTCAAGATAGTAGTGTGTGAAAGGTAGGCCTCTATGTAAGAGGGAGAATGGAATGATCTTGACTGATAAGAACGAGAGCAAAAAAACCTAGTCTACACAAAGAGAGAAAGGTAAACCGGACCCGAATTCAGCTAAGTGAAGGAGCTTGAATGAAGAAGAGATGGTTCCCAGATAACTAGATCGACGTAAACATATTGGTCTGTTGTTAAGAAAACTTGATGGTTCGATTAAGTGCTTATTCTAGAGACTCGTTGTTTTATAATTCTGATGGATCTCTAATCCGATGCCCTGAAGGATCTATATCTCGGTGCTTAGTGACCAGTGCAAACATACTGGTGTAACTACTAATTTAGAATCCAAAGATCTATCTAGTTTCTTGGTAGAAGAACTGTTGGGATCACTTATGTCACATGAAACTAGTCTCATCTTGGAAGAAGGGTCTTTGGAACATGCATTCAAGACTCAAAATTATTTTAGAAGAGGCATAGGCATAGGAAACCGAGGTAGAAGTAAAATAGGTAGAGGTAATCATTAGGCAAAAGAAACACCCACACAAGAACACTCAGGACAGTCTCAAAATTCTAAAAACTCACAGAATCAAAGAGAAAGAGGTAGAAAACGGGTAGAAAAATATATAATTCAATGCTACTATTGCAAAAAGTATGGTCACTATGAGAATGAGTGAAGAAAGAAGTATTTAGATCAAAACAAGGGTAGATAAAATGTCTCCAACAATGAAGGAGAAAATTCTGAAGCAATGTTCCTTTCTTTCCATGCCTCTGAAGAAGGTCACACCAAAAGCCTTTGCTTGCTGGAAAATGATTGAAACAATCATATGACATGTAAAAAAGAATTGATTTCTATCATTTATACTTCTATCAAATCTGAAATTACTCTAGGTGATTATTCTCAAGTCAAAGCGATGATTCTCAAGTCAAATCTCTAGGAAAATGTATTGTGTATGTTTTAACTAAAAAAGAATAGAAGAAAGACATACATGATGTATATTATGTTCCAAACCTTAAAAACAATCTCATAAGTGTAGGAGAATTGATGGATAATGGATATGATGTCATATTCAAAGGCTCAACTTGTTTAATTCTATATAAACCACCTAGTAGGAAACTCATTGCAAAAATTCAAATGACCAAGAATAGGATGTTTCCATTAAATTTAAGAAGTGTCAATTTGTCTGAGCCATATGCCCAAAATGTTTAAAACATAGATGAGACTCTATTATGGCATTCTAGGTTTGGTCATCTCCCTTTTAGGAGGCTTAGTATTCTCCAAAAACATTCAATGTTCAAAGGTCTTCCTGTTTTGAATGAGCAGGGCAATCCTTGTGAAAGTTGTATACTTGGAAAGCATAAAAGAGACAACATTCCAAAATCCTCCCATATAGAAAAATAACATTTATAATTGGTACAGATAGATCTTTGTGGACCAATGCAAACCTAATACATTGGTGGAAGTTTTTATTTTCTAACCTTTATTGATGATTTCAACAAGAAAATTTGGATTGACTTTCTTAAAAATAAGTCTGAAACATTTTCAAGGTTGAAAGAATTCAAAGCTAAAGTAGAAAAATAGAGTGGAATATTTGTGAAAGCTTGGGTCAGATGGAGGAGGAGTTCATAGAATTCAAAGGGTTTTGCAAATTTTTGTAGACAACATGGAATTATAATGAAAATTACAACCAGATATAATCCACATCAAAATGGAGTGGCTGAAAGGAAAAATTAGACCATCATGAACATGGCTGTAGTTGTTGCTTGTTCAGTTTACATACTGAATAGATCTCCAACAACAAATTTCAAAGATAAGGAACCTCAAGAGGCATGGAGTGTAATGTCCCTAGCAACCTGGTCTGGGCCACGTCATCACAACCTCAACTTCTATCACCCTATAGCATTCCTATTACCAAACTTCTTCTGATACCATACCGTAACATTAACCATATTGCTACTAAACAATGCTACTTCAAAATCCACTGCACAATTTCTACTCTAAAACACTAGTCTCTGCAATAAAAATTGAATTAACGCACTCAACATCAATCTGAGTTGCACAACACTAGCTTTCTTCTTTTTTACATAAATTAAAACATAGTGGAAGTAATTCGAAAATACTACACACATGAATACTGTTCACACAACACCACTGTGTGGGAAACCATCTGTCGAGGGGTCCTAAATCCATTTAAATCAACAGTAGGAACCAAACCCACCACCGAGGCCTAGTTAGAATCCATAGTGTTTAATGGTGGAATGGTTCTCCAGATCTTATCATCCGACAAATTAATTGATGGGATTTACGTAGTGATTGACATAATGTCTTCTTGTGAAAGCTCCTCCTTTAGTTTGAACGCTCTCTTTTTATATTTTCTCTTATAGGTGGGACCGATACAAGTTAAATGCTGGTATAAACCCGATGGGTAACAAAGGGGAAATGATTAACTACTAAAGAAGGCTGAGCTTGGGATAACCCTCGTGCTCAAGCATGCAGACAATGATTCTTACATCTATGAAAATCCTAGTACTAATACATTAACCTGCTGGTGTTCCAACCATTGATTGAGATACAATTATCAAAAGAAAACATACATGTAATAAATGATGGCTAGAAAAATAGTTTCCTTATCTCTACTCATTGATCACACATTAACACAATGATTTAATTTTGATCATTAAATATAAGAACTATAAAAATATTGAATTAGATAACTTATCAACAGATTTAGAGGCTCTTACTTGTTACAACATCCATTCATGAGATAAAATCATAAATAATTCTTCTTCAGATCCAATCACACACACTTTTGATGAAAAATGAACATAAACTTGTCTCTGGTCCTAAACAATACTTCTAAATCAAGGTAGCTCCGAAATAGTTCTTTACAAATCCAAAAATGAGGGTCTTTGCAAAAACCATCGACCCCTGTCTAACAAGTTGATCCTCTTATTTATAACCTATTATTAACTAAAAATAACTATCAAAAGTGTAAGCTAAATAAAACAAAACATCGCCATATGGAGCTTTCATCTCTCAGTCTTCTAAGAGTCATAAAATGGTTCTTGAGTGGATGACTCTTCTCATACTCTGACCATTTGACGAAGAGTTCCTCGCATGTGTTGGCATACAAGAATCTATGTTGGTCCATTGGGGTCGAAATGATCTCCTTTATCTCCACTGCCTATGCCCGATACTTGACTACTATAGCACTTAACTGTTGTAACACTTTATGAGCCTTGATCAGGTGCTCCATGAACTGTTGTACTTGACCTAGTGCCATGTTCACCACCTTTTCTATCTCCATAGCCCACGATGAGTCTTGTTCAACATGTAGTTTGACTATGTCATGGAAGTCGACAAAGTCATCGGGTGTGCCAAATTCTGGAAGGACTATGTCTCTGATTTCCCGATTGATCTTGGTCTAGCTCTTTTCACACTCGACCCATTTCTCTTGGATTTCTTGATGAGGTTCTTGGGCCATTTTTAGCGAGTATTCATATGACTTCTTTATGCAGTCGATGCTGCTATCCCTTAGTACCCAAATGCCGTGCTCTTCGGCGTCTTGGCCCTGTTGAACCATGCTGATGTAATCGATCCTTTCCATTACTTGGTGTGATTTCTCATACCATCTTTCCATATCCTTTCATGTCACCAGCACCATGAGGGTGTATTATTGGAAATCGGTTATCCCTGCAGTGAAAAGGTGTTGCTCATTTGTAAATTTACTATAGGCATCCTGGAATTCACTTCTCAAGAACATCGTGGCCTGTGTGGAGTCCTGATAATATTTCTCCAAATGGCGTAGATGCTCCAACTCCTTCATCACAATGACCGACTCCTCTTCATCCTTCCTTGCTCTATCCAGGGTGGTATCTGTGATTTCCATCCCTGTGCCGATAAGCTCAAACGTCTTGGAATGCTTTGTGCTAATCGGGTTCTCCTCCATGGTGATGAGGATGGAGTGATACAGAGTAAGCATCCTCTTCTTGGTGGTTCTCTTCATGATGGATTTCCTCTTTCAGTCATAGGATATAGATTGTATATCAATGAACTCATCCTCGCTATCTTTAGATGAGCTGATATTTCCCCTAGTGATCCAACCCGTGGCATTGAAACTTCAGGGTTATCTAACCCTGTGATCTCTTCAATTTGTATTGGCTCTGGGTCACTTGGACCTACCCGGATTTCGATTGGATTGTCGGTAGGACCCCTTGTCATTTCTACTAGGTACAGGTCATTCTGCAGGTGATAAATTACTCTATTTTCATGTTCCATTAGGAGAAATACCCTCTCCCATGCCTCCGATGTCATAAACAATCCCCTATTCTGCACCTTTGTTGCCTTTGCCGCTTTGATTTCTTCCCTATCTCTAAGGGCCTCTTGATCCGATTACTCTATTGTTTCCGCATGTTCATTCATACTCATGGCCTTGAACCTAGTCATTTTTTGTTCGACCATCCTTTGCACCACCTCGTCCCAGTCCTAGGTGTTCTCTGTGAATACTTCATCTTCGAAATTGTCATGAGCATACGACTAGCAGGACGACACCCGTGGAGCATGTTGCATGACCAGGACCTTTGGATTGTGCTTGCAGAATTAGCCTGTCGGGAATCTGAATTTGAGTTGGCTCATCCCTTCCTGTTTGGCTTGAGAGGTATCCTTTATGAAATAGAACCCTACATGGAAACCATAGTGCATGAAAGCCCATTTCTTGTGTTTGACCGTGGTGGAATTGTAGCCTTGCAAGATGTTCTGATAACATATTTCTCCTATGACGAGCTGGTCTGGTACATGAGATGGTAGAAGATGTGGTGCTCTCATGGCCCCAAACACCCTAATGTAGGTGGCGCGCTCGTCCAAATACTAATGGCCTACCTTGGAGATCATTTTATTTGCTGCTGCCGATAGCCTTGGGCATTCCTTCTTAAAAATAATAAAATAAATTCAAGCGATGAATTCATCGTAGATGAGGGAGTAAGATTTATTATACTTGTTTTCCCATAGCATGCTGAAGTAGATGTGGACTAGGAGCTCTGCAACATGCCAGCTCATATTCATGCCGACGAAGACGTTCCTAGTGCACATGACATCGAGCAGGTATGCAACCATGTAAAAAGTTGGTGCTTTCCCTTCCTTCAACATCTGAGCCTGCTTCACATAGATTATTAGTTTCTTGGAGATTGTTGTTCCCCAATTGAAGCTATACTCGACGATCAAAACTGTGTATCCAAAGGCATCCATGCCTCCAAAAAATTGGAGCAATATTTCTCTCCATATAACCGGCAGATGAGAGCCATGAAATAGATGTATGGCTCCCTCAAGTTAACTGTCCCATACTAGCCAGTGCTCTGGTTGGTAAACTTCTTGTCCTCCCTCCACCATGAGGCCATCACCCTGCTGGTGTTGTGGTGTTCATAGAACTTCACCACGAAGTCTTTTTTTAGCCGCTCCTCTGGGTCTTTGAGTTTGTAATATTTTTGAACTTCTACCGGGAGGAAAACTATGAAACACCTGCCATTGCCATCGTTGATTAAGAATTTATGTGTGTATGTGTGGTCGATGAGCCATTTTAGGACCTCTATGCAGGGAAAACGGGGGTTCTTCTTGCCACCATGTGTAGATATGACCGTCGGATGTTCAGGAACACCTGGTCGTTGAGCATCCTTACGTTCGGATAATTGTGTGGGACACATTCTGGGTATTCTTCTCGGCTGATCCTGTTAAAGAGATCCCCCCACTGTGGGAGATACGTATTGGACCCGGTGCTTGCCTATGTATCGCTAAAGGCCAAAGGTTGGATTAAGACCTTTGTCTTTGTTGTCTTGAAGACAAGCTCCAACTTAGGGACATATTTCAATTTCCTCACGATCCGTGGAGAAGAGCCTTCGCCTGTCTCTGGTTCTTTTAGCTTTGGTGCTCTTGGTGAGTTTCTAGTGGTTGGATTTATCAGTGGCATTGTTCCTTTGAAGATTTATAAAAATTGGTTATTTGATAATCATTGGGTCGATATAGCCTTCGAGTTGCTCATCTTTCTCCTTTGGACACTCTAGAATTCTCTTATGCGCAGAATGATTTCATTCACAATGACTCAAGATATTTTAAACAGGAAATATCTTATCATGTCACATCAGCCATTCAATTCGGGTTATGAGTGAATTTTTAATAAATCTGCCGCTGAATCTCTAGAACTTAAATTCATCATGGGTTGATGGAGGAAGCGTGGGTGGTGATGTGGTCTATTGGTGATTTGAAACAAATGTTTTGATTGGTGCACGAGGTAGAAACTAATGCATGATCAAGTTTTAATTATGTCCTTAAATGCTCAAAATATGATCATATCTAATGCTAAAAATTCATGTCGTGTCACTCTTTTAGTGGGTGGATCGGGGATCAGGGATTTTATACGAACTTTTTCGTCGATATCCTCCTACAAAAAGCTCTGACACCGACCGATATTACCGTACAATGTTGATGCATAAAATATGACTCAGAGGTGTGAGTCGAACCTAGGGAACCAAGAATGACTCGAGATAGAACTAGACCATACGACCCTCTTACCTGGTAAATATACGTGGTGTTGGAGACCAATGACATAATTCACTTGTATTAATCAGATTCAATACTTTCCTTAAGTTATTCGTTCTAAAACAAACCTTAGCTTGCCCATGCCGAAAAAAGTGTCTAGGATAGGTGATCGACGATAAACCTATCAAAACGCTTTTGAATCGACTTCCTTGAAAAAGTCCTGATGCCGAAAACACGTTGGGGATAAATTTTATCATCGTAAAAATGTTTGTTGTGATCCTTCTGGGTTTTCCCCGATTCTGATAAAGCGCGTCGGACATCGATTATCAACAATATCTTTATGCGAAAAACTTAATGCAAACCAAAAATTCCTTCTGCAGATACCAATGGAGATTGGCACTCGACGACTGTGGTTTTCCAAGTGGTTCCTTTTTCTTATTTGAATTTCGTCCGATGTTGAACCTGAGTGCGTTGGGTGAAGTGTTTGGCTACTGGGTGAAGTGTTTGGCTACTGATTATTTAGTCACGGGGTTTCATAAGTTCAAGAAAACTTGAATAGGTGATGAGAGTCATGAAAATGAGCAAAGACAAAAAATTTCCCAAAGTGAAATCGAATTGGACAATGCAGAAGATCAAGTGGTACCCAAAAAAGTAAAAAAATTGATAAAGGATTTTCAGGGTGTATTGAGTGCTCAACAAATGGCGACTTACTGGGAGAAAGTAGAATCTCTGTTCCTACCCAAGGCTTAGTTGATGCAAAATATGGTTAAGAATTTAACTGGTTTTATCAAAGCCTCTTTTATCATTGCATTTGAAATTCCCTGGTTGGTGCATCTAGGTCTTCCTGTGGGGTTTCAACCTTTATTCTACCTTTGTTTCCTGTAACCTTGACTCATGCCCTCTTTGAAAAGAGTCAAGTAAAGCATTCACTGGCACCAGGCCTTTTAGTAATCATCATTCACTTGCTACGGTGTTTCTCCACTGCCAACGAGTGTCCATAGCCCCGACGAAGTCACCCCGACCTCACAAACCTTTCTCTGCTGCCAGTGAGCGTCCATATCGTCGATGGAGTTATCTACATACCCTCTCCTACTATGTGCTCATTTGGTATAATTGATTTTATTTCGGCAAAATTCCCTGAGTGAGTAGGAGAGGAGGACGTCTGTTATTTGCAAAATGAGATGGTTAAGGTGAATTTTTTGCTAGCTCTTTCTTGAGGTACATGTAGTCCTTTCCATCTTACCACCTTTCCCTTAAGGTTTTACCAGACCACCAGACAGACACTTCATCACTTTTCCAAGTTTGTTCATCTTCACAAGTTAGATAGAAAACCCTTTAAAACAACCGCATGTATCCCAACGCTTCTTGTGTTGTATGTAAGAAATGAGTCAGGAACAGAGTTTGTCATATTGCATGAATTGAGGTCAACCAATATATTTCTAAACATAATCTTCAAAAGCACATAAGTACTATAGCAAGAAACAAAAACAAAATGCACTCTGCAATCAGTCTACCTAAAAACAAAACATCGTGAAAACACACACACAGACATTTTTTGTTTTAATGAAAATATTGTTTTAGTGCTTGGCCATTCACCGGAAGGGTTCCAGGCTCCCCCCTCAGATTCTGCAACCGATATGTGCCTATCCCAATTTTCTCAGCTACCTGAAAAGGTCTGAGCCATAGATTATAAAACTTCAAATGTTTTCCCTTCGGTTCATTTTCTCTATCTCCTACTTCAAAATTCTTCTCTTTGGCCTTATGCTTATCAAACCATATTTTAACTATATGCTGATGAGATATGAACTTCAATTTTTATTTCTGCCTTTCTTCTTCAAGAATGAGGAGGGTATCAATTCTTTTTTGTATAACTGATGAGGGTTGTCCTCTAGAATCCTGAGCAAGTTGAAGAGATGGAACATATAGCCCATTTAGGACAATGGTTTCTTTTCCGTATATGAAAAAGTATGGGGAATTACCTATAGCTTCCTTGGGTGTTACTCTATCAACCCATAAGGCATTATGAAGTGAACTGTGCCAATTCCTCTGGTTTTCTGCAACTATTTTCTTTAATATCCTCACTAGGTTCTTATTGGTTGATTCTGCCACTCCGTTCCCCTGTGGATAGTAGTTTGAAGAGTATTTGATTATGATTCCTTTTTCTAGAGAAAAATCTATTAATAGGGTGGAGTAAGCGACATTATAAAAAACAAGGACAGAAGGCATACCGAACCTCGTAATCAGCTGTTGTTCTATGAATTGGATCACAACCTTTTCATTTACATGAGTTAGAGGGATGCCCTCTGTCCATTTCGTGAAATAGTCTATGGTAGACAATATGTATCTATGTTGTTTTGAAGAACTCGGTGTAATTTCTCCTATGATATCTAACTCCCATTGATCGAATGGCCTCAAAACACTAATAGGTTGGAATGGGACAACTGCTCTCTTTTCCTTCCCCTCCCTTTTTTGAAAAGTTTTACAATTTCTAGCATATGTGTGAGCATCCCTGAACATTGTAGGCCAATAGTATCTAGCTCTCAGTATTTTGTGGGAGGTGGTGTTTCCTGCGAAATTTCCACCTGGAGGACCATCATGGAGCTCCTTTCAAACCTTGTCTGCATCTTTGCATTCAAGACATCTTAAAATTATCCCATCATAATTAACACAGAAGAGCACCGAATTTATGAGGCGATATTGTGCCGATTTTAACCCGAGGGATCTCCTTTCCCTAGGATTTAGGTTTTCTGGGAAAGTCCCATGATGCAGTAGATAAGTCAATTTCTCATACCAAGACTCTTTCCCTGGGGAGACGTATGAAACTTCACCACACCATAATGCCAATTCATTCTCCCATTCGGGATCTTCATTTACTTGGTCATGGGATTCAACTTCCAGTTTGTATAATCCTTGTCCCTTAACTAGTTTAGCAGGTTTTATATCTAGATCAAATTCTTGGACCACTGCCATCCAATTTTATCTTCTTTCCCCCATATCTTGTTGAGTGAATAGGGATCAGACTGCAGGGTGAGGCACAATGACTTTGGTATGGTTCTTTAGGATGTAGGATCTGAAGTGTTTCACTGCCTTGTATAATGAATAATCCTGCTTGTCTAGAGCAGGGTAATTTAGTTCGAATTCTTGGATATTAGTTCTCATGAATGATATCAGGGCCTCGTTGTTGTCATCATCCTTCTGAGTCAATATTGCAGCTAACGATGGGTCGGAGGCAAAAGTATAGAGGAAGAAATATTTTCTAAAGTCGGGACTTCACAACACTAGGGCTTGAGATATTGTAGCCTTAATATTGTTGAAAGAACTTTTTCGTTCATCATCCCACTTAAATTCAACATCTTTGCAGATCATTTTTTGTAAGAGTTTGATAGTTTCAACGAAATCGGGGGTGAATTTCCTCACAAAATTGATTTTCCCAAAGAAGGATTGAATAGCCTTTTTGTTGTGGGGTAATGGAAGTTGAGCTATAGCCCTAATTCGCTCTAGGTCTATGCAAATTTATGCTTGAGATATAATATGACCTAGTATTTTACCTTCCTCGACACCAAAGATAGTTTTCTTAGGGTTTAAGGATATACCATATTTCCTACACCTTTCGAAAATATGGGTTAAGTGTTGGATGTGATCTTCTCTGTTCTTCAAATACACAGTCACGTTGTCCAAATAAACTACTACACATTTGTTGATTAGTCCCCGAAACGATACGTCCATGGCCCTTTAGAAGGTTTCCCCTGCATTTATTAACCCAAAGGGCATACATTTATAAGAAAAGGTTCCCCAATTGGTTTGGAAGGTAGTTTTCAAACGATCTTCCTTTGACACTAGAAATTGGTTGTAACCTAAAAAACCATCTAGCAAGGAGAAAACCTCAAAGCCAGACACAGTTTGCAAGAGTTTGTCCATTGGTGGGATTGGGTAGTTGTCATTTTCTGAAGCTTTGTTGAGGTTTCTGAAATCTACACATAGGCGGATCTCCCCAGAACTTTTCCTCACAGGAACCAAATTTGCTACCCATGTAGAGTGTCTAACCTGGAAGATAATCTTAGCATCTAGTAATCTCTTTAACTTCTGATACATGAGAGGCCCTAGGGATGGGCGGTACTTCCAGAGCTTCTACTAGAAGGGTTTCACTCTGTGATTTAACGAGATTGTGTGTTGAATGATACAAGTATCATACGTTTTCATATCTCGGTAGGACCATGAAAAGACATATTGATATTGTTTGAAAAGTTTAAGATAGGTTTTCCTTTCTTCTTTATATATTGTCTTGTCAAGATTTATATTCTTGGGGTTTTCCAAGGTTCCTAGATTTATAGTCTCGTGCATGGGGCAGGAGCTCCCCATTTTTGCATTCATTGACCCTTTGAATCTTTCCCTTAAGTCAAAAAGGTTTTCTAAATTGGCTACTCTGTTCGGTATCATGTGAGACCTTGGTTTTCCGATTGATCAATCAGCTTCAAGTTTCTGTACATGAGGTTTAGGGTCTACTAATTGCTCCTAAAATACTTTATCGTCAATAGAAAGATCTTTAAAATTATCCCGATTGGTTAAATTTTTATGATTTGTTCATGTCCTTCAAAGACCTTCCAATTTGAAATATTGTTGGGCACCGACGGTTTGTAGAGTATATCCACAGTGAATCGGGAAGCTTCGTAGTCTTCTATAGGGGATAACCTTGAGGCAACAGTGGCCAAAGAATCAACAAGTGTTCTTTGTTCTCAGAATCACTGTAATGTTGAAGGCTTCAAAATGTTCTATTAATTTGTGCACTTCCTGTTGGTAATTCCTCAGGTGGGGAGAGTTGCAATGTATAGTGTTCCTTACTTGTCTAATGATGATTTCAGAATCTCTGAAAACCTTCAATTCTTTAACATTTAAGTCTATGTATTTATTTATCCCTTGTACTAGAGCTTCGTTCTCGGCGGTGTTGTTTGTGCATTCAAATTCTACTCTACAGGACAATAAGTTCCATTTACATTTTGGATCAATGAGGATGAACCCTACCCCTAACCCTTCTTGTAATTTGGATCCATCGAAGTATAAGGTCCAAATTTGTGAGTACAAACCGTCAGATTCCTTTCTTCTACTACTTTCCTCCTTTCCTCCTATCTTTTCCGTGGTTTCTAACACCGGTCCCTGACAGAAGAGGGTATCCTCCGTTGTCGTTGGAAAATTTTCTTGAAAACTTATTTTGGAGTTTTGAGTAAGAGGAATATCACATGAGAGGGGGGAGAAATTACTGAAATCAAAGTCACAGGAATAATTTCCTAGCACAGGGAAATATGCCGATGAGGTTTCATTAAGGGTTTCTAGGTCGATGATAGTATGTTTTAGATATCTTTCCCTATCGATCCTGATCATATTCATGTGTCCCTTTAATGACAGCCAAAGGTGAGTCTAGTCTATACTAAAGTATCATTTAACTTCTTGGACCAATCTTGACTTAGTAGAAATCCATAAGCTTCTAGGATATCTAGTACAATGATGTCAATTACTTGAACAAATTTAGGGTGTGTCTCCATTCTAATCATTACATATTTGAGCTCCCCCATAACCTCCACCTGGGTTCTGTCTAGTTGTATCACATGTTTATCACTTTTGAGAGGGACTTCGTTTAATTTATTGCAAATAGACAATGGAATAACATTGGAGGATGCTCCTGATTCAACCAAACAATTATGGAGGTTTATGTTGAATACCTCAAATGTCAAAAGGAATGGTGGTACAAAAGGATTTCCCTTCTTATATTTAGAGAAAGTGTTCATAGATGGTTTATTTCTTAGATCTGAGAGGGATGGATTTTATCCTTGATCAATGCTTGTTGTAGGATTTTATACTGACTTCAATGCTTGTAACAAAAAGTCTGTTTATTGAGGGATTCTACACATGTCCATGACCGGTATATTTTCCTTCAACTTTTTCAAATATTCTACTATGTTGTAGTCCAGCTTAGGTGATTCTCGTGTATGGATGTTTATAGGATTTATTTAGGGAACAAAAGGTGCTTTTGGGTGATCAGGAGCTGGTTTTCATCTCGAAGTTTGGGCAGTAGTAAGGTCGTTTGAGACAGGCTGACCCCTACTTCGTGTTTGCACAGCCAAGACCTCTACTGGTGGTTCTTGAACCTCAATTAGGTCATCGGAAGGCATTGGTAGCCCAGGGTCCCATATCAACATGGATGTTTCTTCTGGAAGATCAACTTCTTCCCAATAAACAATATTCGTAACTGAGCTGCTTGATTGTTCGGTTAGGGAAAACTCATCTAAAAACCGGTTGGCCATCAAATTCATGGCATGCACCCATTGTGGGCAGTCTCTTTCAAAGTGATTTTCTTGGTGATATGTACATAAAGAGTCAGATGCTGCATTTCCTAGGTTGATGTTTAAGTTGGCTGGGGGAGGTTCAATTTCTTTGAATGGTGGATTTATTTAAAAAAAATGTTTATAGGGCCTCTGGCCTTGGTTTCCTTCCCTTTCACTTCTTTTCATGTCTATGATTTCGTTTGACAACATCTTAACCATGCGCTATAGGTATTCTATGTCTTCACTTCCCTTTTCGGGACCTTGTTCTGTTTGTTTCCCTAGAGGTATGGTCAACATGAGTCCTCTCCTGGGAGGAGGTTGAAATTCCTTCTTAACTAATGAGACATGTCCTTCTTTACATCCCTTCATTTGGAATTCTATTGTTTTGGCTTCTTCAAAATTCTAAGCTAAGGTTGTTTTGGCAGCCCTCTTCTTAGACATGGAAATAGAAGCTAGGAGAGCATTAGCATATACTTCGATTTGCAACTCTTAAGTGGGTTTAGCTTCGGGTTGAAATTTGTTTAGGATAGTGGTGAACCATTGATTAAAGTAGTTAACCTTCTCCTTAGAAATCATGGTGGCGACGAACAACTCGACCATCAAAGCTCCTGTAGTGTTTTCTTCTGCAAATTTATCTAGAAAATCCTTTTGAAACTTCATCCAACCAGTTATGGACCCTACAGGTAAGTTAAAATACCACGTTGAGGTCAAATTCTCAAAAGTATAGGGGAAAAGACTGCATACTACATCTTCATGTTGGACATTCATCAGTCTCATAGCTAGTATGAATTTTTTGATACGGTCTTCAAGAAATCCTAAGGTTTCGGGATCAAATTTAGGGAGTAACTTTTCTGGATGTCGGGGAAGGTTATGTACTTGTTTGGGGATGGAAATAACATATCTATACAACCAAGGTTGATTATTCTAAAGTGGGTTAACCCTTTATTCATTATGATCATTGTTATCTTCCATGTCGTCCGGCCCTGGAAATGAGCATTCTGAGTTAAATCCTTCCTCGTCAAAAAAGTCATCAGGCTTAGAGTAGTTATCGACTGGTGTTTCAGGGATTATGTTAAGAGGATGTTCGATTTCAGTGAGGGAGAAATCTATCAGGAATTCTACTGTGTGAACGTAAACCTGGTCGGGGTTATCGACCACTGGTATTCTTACTTGTTTTCTACGAGGAAGTAAGGAGATAAGGGCAGTGCTCCAATTTGTCGGGCATAAGCTCTTGTGATTATTTTGAACTGGTTCAACTTCTAGTGAGGAAGAGCATAAGTTATTTCAGGGAATATATGTTCTTTCTCTTGCTGGGGTGAGTTACTCATTTCAAGAGTACTTAGTGTGTGTGGGATGTCTTGAGAATGACTAGCCATGCATGTGGGATGTTTTGAATCTACAGGATGTGTGGAATATTATGTCAAAAATATTGTCAACCATTCATTCTTCAGGCCCTCCTTCTAGTGCCAATTCAATTGAGGGGTCCTAAATCCATTTAACTCAACAGTAGGAACCAAACCTGCCACTGAGGCCCAATTAGACTCTGCAATGTTTAATGGTGGAATGGTTCTCCATATCTTGCGATCCGGTCAATTAATCAATGGGATTTACATAGTGATTGACATGATGCCTTCTTGTGAAAGATCCTCCTTTAGTTTGAATGTTCTCTTTTTGTATTTTATCTTATAGGTGGGACCGATACAAGATAAATAATGGTCTAAACCAACTGGATAACAAAGGGGAAGTTCTTAACTACTGAAGAAGGATGAGTGTGGGATAACCCTTGTGCTCAAGAATGCATACAATGATTCTTACACCTATTAAAATCCTATTACTAATACATTAAACTGTTGGTGTTCCAACCATTGACTGAGATACAATTATCATAAGAAAACATACATGTAATAAATGATGGCCAGAAAAATAGTTTCCTTAGCTCTACTCATTGATCACACATTAACACAAAGATTTACTTTTCATCATTAAAGACAAGAACTATAAAAATATCGAATTAGATAACTTATCAACAGATTTAGAGGCTCTTACTCATTACAACATCCATTCATGAGATAAAATCAGAAATAATTCTTCTTCAGATCCAATCACACACACTTTTGATGAAAAATGAACATAAACTTGTCTCTGGTCCTAAACATGACTTCTCAATCAAGGTAGCTCCAAAATACTTATTTACAAATCCAAAAATGAGGGTATTTGCAAAAACCATCAACCCCTCTCTAATAGGTCGATCCTCTTATTTATAACCTATTATTAACTAAAAGTAACTATGAAAAGTGTAAGCTAAGTAAAACAAAACATTTCCATATGGCGCTTTCATCTCTCAGTCTTCTAAGAGTCATCAAATGGTTTTACTTGAGTGGATGACTCTTCTCATACTCCAACCATTTGATGAAGATATCCTTGCATGTGTTGGCATACGAGAATCTGTGCTGGTCCATCGGGGCCGAAAGGATATCCTTTATCTCCACTTCTCGTGCCCGATACTTGACTACTCTAGCACTTAACTGTTGTAACATTCTCCGAGCCTTGATCGAGTGCTCCATGAACTGCTGTAATTGACCTGACACCATGTCCACCACCTTTTCTATCTCTGTAGCCCACGATGAGTCTTGTTCGACATGTAGTTGGACTATTTCATTCCAGTCGAGAAAGTCATAAGGTGTGCCAAATTTTGGAAGGCCAATGTCTCTCATCGTCCGATTGATATTGGTCCAGCTCTTTTCACACTCGGCCCATTTCTCTTGGATTTCATGATGAGTTTCTTTGGCCATTTTCTCCCAGTATTCAGTCGACTTATTTATGCTGTCGATGCCGCTATCCCTTACTACCCGAATGTCATGCTCTTTGGCATCTAATCCTTGTTGAACCGCGCTGAAGTAATCAATCCTTTCCACTGCTTGGTGTACTTTCTCATACCATATTTCCATATCCTTTCACATCGCCAGTGCCATGAGGGTGTCTTCTTGGAAATCAACTATCCCTATAGTTAAAAGGTTCTGCTCATTCGTAAATTTACTGTACGCATCCTGGAATTTGCTTCTCAAGAACACCATGGCCTGTGTGGAGTCTTGATAATATTTCTCCAAATGGTGTATATGATCTAACTCCTTAAGTGCAATGGCTAGATCCTCTTCATCCTTCCTCACTCCATCCAGGGTGGCATTCGTGATTGCCATCCGTATGCTGATAAGATCGGACGTCTTGTCATGCTTCGTGCTAATCAATTTCTCCTCTGAGGTGATGAGGATGGAGCGATCTAGAGTAAGCCTCCTCTTCTTGGTGGTTATTTTCATGATGAATTTCCTCTTTCAGTCATAGGAGATGGCTTGTATATCAATGACTTCATCCACGGGTTCAGGGATTTGCTTCTCTACCTAGGTAAGCATGTTTCCCAGGCTCCCAAAGGTGTAAATCTGTTCAAGACTAGGTTCTTGAACCTCTCCTGTGTGTTCCAAAATTTTTGCCTCTGGTTGTTGCTCACCCGGAGGTAAAGTACCGGACGAAATTGATGCATCAGGGGAAGGATCGGTACTCACTTGATAATCGACTGTCGAGATGTCGATTTCCCATTATGGAATTTCTTTTTCTTATTCGCCTGACCCTAGCTTGTCATTTGGGATGCGCACTTGGGTCTCCGGTGTATCGAGTAGCTCAGTGTATAAGACACTTTTGACCTCTTGGTCACTCTATGGAAGGCTTTGAATTTGAGCATCAGGAGATGGGGAAGATGCTTTCTCAGGTTCCTTTTCCTCTTTGATCTATACCAGAGTCATCAGGGAAACCTATGAACTTTGTTTATCATCATAGATCATTATTAGGTTGTGTAAGGGGTTTAGTGCACTTTCTCTCCCTAATGTCCTCATTATCTCTGGCTGATTTGAAACGTCCCCTAGTGATTCATCCTGTGGCATTAAAACTTCAGGGTTACCTGACCCGATGATCTCTTCTATTTTTATTGGTTCTGGGTCACTTGGACCTACCTGACTTTTGATTGGGTTGTGGGAAGGAACCCTTGTCATTTCTACGAGGTTTGTGTCATTTTGTAGCTGATCAATTGCTCTCTATGCCTATTCCATTAGGAGAAATCCCTTTTCCTGTGCCTCTGGTGTCATAGAAAATCCCATGTTCTGCACCTCTGTTGCCTATGCCACTTTGATTTCTTCCATGGCTCTAAGGGCCACTTGAGACAACTTCTCTATTGTTTCTTCCTATTCATCCATACTCATGGCCTTGAACATGGTCATTTTCGGGTCGACCATCCTTTGCACCACCTCGTCCCAGTCTTGTGCGTTCTCTATGAAGACTTTGTATTCTAACTTGTCGTGAGCATACAACCAATAGGACAACACCTGTGAAGCATGTTGCAGGACCAATCCCTTTGGATCATCCTTGCGGAATCAGTTCATTGGGAATATGAATTTGAGTTGGCTCAACCCTTCTTGTTTGGCTTGAGTGGTATCCTTTACCAGATAGAACCCTACATGGAAACCATAGGGTATGAAATCCTATTTCTTATCTTTGACCAGGGTGGTGTTGTATCCTTGCAAGATGGTTTGATAACATATTTCTCCTACGACAAGTTGGTTTAGGACATGAGTTGGTAGAAGATGTGGTGCTTCGGTGGCCCCAAACACCCTGATGTAGGTGGCACACTTGTCCAAATACCAATGGCCTACCTTGGATATCATTTTTTTGCAAACTATCGATAACCTTGGTCATTCCTTCTTAAAAAGAATAAAATAAATTTGAGCGATGAATTCATTGCAGATGAGGGAGTAATATTTTATGTACCTATTTTCCCATAACACACTAAAGTAAATGTGAATTGGGAGCTCTGTAACATGCCAACTCAGATTCATGTCAACGAAGACATTCCTAGCGTACATGACATCGAGCAGGTATGAAGCCATGTAAAAATTTGGTGCTTCCACTTCCTTCTGTGTCTGAGCCTGTTGAACACAAATGCTTAGTTTCTTGGAGATTATTTCTACCTAGTGGAAGCTGCACCCAACGATCAAAACTGTGTATGCCAAAGGAATCCATGCCTCTGAAAACTTGGAGAAATATTTCTCTCCGTATAATCGGCATATGAGAGCCATCAAACAGACGTATGGATCCATCAAGTTAACCGTTCCATACCAGCCAGTGCTCTGACTGGTAAACTTCTTTTCCTCCCTCCACCATGAGGCCATCACCCTGCTGGTGTCATGGTGTTCATAAAACTTAACCACAAAGTCTGTGTTTAGCCACTCCTCTGGGTCTTTGAGTTTGTAATATTTTTGAACTTTTACTGGGAGGAAAACTTTAACACACCCACCATTGTCATCGTTGATTAAACATTTATGTGTGTCTGTGTGGTCGATGAGACATTTCAGGACCTCTATGTAGGGGAAAATTGGGGTTCTGCTTGCCAACATGTGTAGATACTACCGTCAGATGTTTAGGAACACCTGGTCGTCAAGCATCCTTATGTTTGGATCACTGTGTGGGACATATTCTGGGTATTCTTCTCAGATGATCATGTTAAAGAGATCCCCCCACTGTGGGAGCGCCATCTTGGACTAGGTGCTTGCCTCTATATCACCAAAGACTGAAGGCTAGATGAAAACCTTCTTCGTTGTTGTCTTGATGATAGGATCCATCTTAGTGACATATTCCAATTGCCTCGTGATCCATAAAGAAGAGCCTTTTCCTGTCTTTGGCTCTTTTAGTTTTGGTTCTCTCAACAACCGTCTGGTGGTTGGTTTTCTCAGTGACATTGTTCCTCTGAATCTTGCTAAAACCTAGTTTTTTGATAATCACGACGTCGATATAGCCTTTGATTTGCTCGTCTTTCTCCTTCGGATGCTCTAGAATTCTCTTACACATAGAATGACTTCATTAAAGACATGTGGCGTTGGACACCAGTGACTTAATTCACTTGTATTAGTCAGAGTCGAGACTTTCCTTAAGTTATTTGTTCTAAAACAAACCTTGGCTTTCTGATGCCAAAAAAGTGTCTAGGATCGACGATCGATGATAAACCTATCAAAGTGCTTTCAGATCGATTTCCTTGAAAAAATCTTGATGCCGAAAACGCATCGGGGATTAGTGGTCAGGGATAAATTTTATCTTGGTCAAAATGTTTGTTGTGATCCTTATAGGTTTTCCCCGTTTCCGATAAATCGCGTCGAGCATCAGCTATCGATGATATCTTTATGTGAAAAACTTAACGCAAACCAAAAATTCCTTATGCCGATACTGATGGAGATTGACGCTCTATGACTGTGGTTTTTAGAGTGGTTCCCTTTTCTTCTTTGAATTCCTTCCGATGCTGAACCTGATCATGTTGGGTGAAGTTTTTGGCTGTCGATTCTTTATTCGGGTGTTAAGGTTTTTTTAGTCATGGGGTTTCATAAGTTCAATAAAACCTGAATAGGTGATGAGAGTCATGAAAATAAGCAAAGAAAAAACATTTCCCAAAATGAAATCGAATCAGAAAGTGTAGAATATCAAGTTGGACCCAAAAAAGTAAAAAAAATGATAAAATATTTTTAGGGTGTGTTGAGTGCTCAACACCATCCCGATGTCACATGCCAATTCTTCTTTCCTTGTGCTGAGGGTCTATTTTCCTGTATGCACACATGAATTCTAGCCTCATGTGCACACATGCTACTTTCTGTGCACCCACCCATTCAAACCTTTCCTTGGGGACTCATGACCAATATCAAAGGATAACTTAATATGAAAGACTATCAACCTTCATCATAATCATGCATGTCTAAAAATAAAGGCTATAAGTGCCATACTTACATGTACAAGCAATACTAAACATAATAACAAAAATTACTTATATGTGACAACATACAAGAATTACCCCATATCAAACAAAGATAAATAAGCACACATCAAATGAGACAAAAACATAAAGGTAATTAGATTTTATGAAAGTCACCAACTACATGAAAAACTCACATGTTTCTCCCAACCATAGACTCTATTGCTCATATACTTTCAACAACAAGTCACCCTCGAGCTAGGGCTTAAATACACCAAGGAAAAAAGGTTCCTAGTGACAGAATAAGGTACGATACTCAACATAATTGCTCAGTCCAAGGTGCCACTACTACGACAAGTCTATAATCTCTCATCCCCAGGAACTTGTCACAACCAAGGAAGTGTGACCCTTCTCTGCTCAACATTTCCTTGGCTACCCCATTTCCCTTCCATGGTTCTAGCAACAAGTTGGAAAGGAAGTCTTCGAGCCCTGCAACTAATGCCCAGTGCACCAGGGAATAATTACCAACAAAACGATCACCTGTAGAGTATGCTCACGGGCCTGACAACCAACCTCTTCAACAACAAATCTCTCACCTAAAGACACTCCTCACGAGCTTGAAAAATTGCCTCTTTGACAACATAACTCTGAATACAAAAGAGAAATCCATCACAAAATTCTCTGTAGATAAGGTAATTATCGTATTTTCCAAACAATCCAATCCCCTATGCCTATGAGAAAAATGAATAATCCACCCCCCCAAATACACTAAGGGAAGTAATATATATTGCATTCCTTAAAATCGACACTTGTCACCTTTGGAAGTAGATTAAGCCACTTGGTGACTCATTCCCTACCCTTGAGAACTTAGGATAAAATAATTTATCCATAAATTACAATTTTCTGGAAATATTAATAAAATATTCCCAATGACTTAAGTCTCCCCCCCTTTTCCATTTTCCGGTGGAGTTATCCCCCCATCTCTTTCTTTCTGAGTATATCTGCGTGAAACAATGTGATATTATTAATGACTGAGTATGATTACACTTTACATGGATAGGTGCATGGGCCAATTTTCATCCTGACTCACCAACCTCATAAGCACATATGTTCTCCAGCCTCAATACATATACATCCACACAGACACACACACAAGCCAACTCGATGCACTCTTCAAGGTAATTCCCATGACACACTTACTCAAGTGCATGAAACACTGTAAAATGTGCTTACTTACTTAAGTGTGTGCAACACTATGAAATGTGCACATCCTTTCATTGATATCAATTCTCCGTGCACTCAGGTGCATGAAAAACCAAACTTGGTGCCCATGGATCACCAGCCTAAATGCACAATTATGTTTACAATTGATACCACAACTCACCAGCCTATATGTACAATTATGAAGGGTTCATATTACAGACATTACATTCCCCTCCCCCTTATTTATGCACTATCCTCAATGCATCATATACACATGTACATACAAAATTTTAAAAATCTTCAAAAAGATGCAGATACTGTACCTGCATAGCAACCTCACACTCCCAAGTTGCATCCTCAGGACTGTACCAATTCCATGAATCAATTCCAGAGTTGTTTGATTTTTTGATCCAATATGCAAATTGATTGCACTCGAAAATCGCCTTCTGGCTCCACCTAAATCACATTCCAATCAATAATATGATTAACATCAGGTACATACTTTTTAAGAAATGACACATGGAAAACATTATGAATATACAAGGATGCAGTTAATGAAAGCATATATGTGACATGATCATTCCTCTGTAGGATTCCAAATGGACCACAATAGCACAATACCAACTTAGAGATATTCCCAACTTCAGGGAACTATGTCTGTCTTTAACTTTCAAAAACACATGGTCCCCCACTTTAAATTATCTGTGTATTTTCCCTTTATCTACGCATATTTTCTTCCTATCTTGGGAAACCTTTAAATTATTCCTTATCCTTACAATCTTCTCTTCCATTTCCCGAAGTAAATGTGGCCCAACTACTATGCAGTCTATTGGGTTATCCAAATCATAGGTTTGTTTCACCTTCTACCATACAGTTCTTCAAATGGGCTCATATTTAGAGATGCTTGATACCCATTGTTGTAAGAAAACTCAACCAAATGCAAGTAATCTTCCCATTTTTATGGTTTATCCATCACATACATCTTAAGCATGTATTCAATCCCCTGATTTACTCTTTCTGTTTGATCATCTGTCTCAGGGTGATATGTTGTGGTAAAGTTCATATTTGTCCCAAATCCTTTGAATATCCCTTTCCAAAATTTTGAAGTGAACTTGGAATCTGTCAGACACAATTGTCTTAGGTACACCATGCAACTTAGCAATTTATCACATGTATATATCAACAATGTTGGCTTTCTTCTACGTTGATTTCACTGGAATAAAATGGGAAGATTTAGTAAGATTGTCCACCACTACCATGTTAGAATCATGTTTCTTAGTATTCCTAGTCAACTTAGTTATGAAATCCATGGTCACAAATTCCCACTTCCACTTAGGAATGGGCAAAGGCTATAGAAATCTAGTTGGATGTTTGTGATCAACTTTGACCTTCTGACATTCAAGGCATCTAGCAATAAAATTAGCAACCTCTTTTTTCATACTTGGACAATAGTATTTCTTTTTTACTTTGAAAATTGTCTTCTTATAGCCTAGATGTCCAACATAAGGAACTTTATGCATCTCCGACAATAACAAAATTTTCAACTCTTGAACATTTGGAAAATAGACTCTACATCTATATATGAGGATTCCATCCTCTCTTACCCATAACCTTCAAACTTCTACTGTGGCATACCTTGTTGTAAAGTCGCCTTTATGTCTATATAACACTGATTTGATTTGGAAACCTCTAAAATTATGTCACACAAATCTGATTGGTACATGCTAATGACTGTAGCATGCATCTCATGCACCATCCTACTGAGTGCATTGACCACCTTGTTCTTCTTTCCTCTTATATGATTTATGTGAAAGTGATACTGAATGAGGAAATATAACCACTTGCTTTGTTTGAAATTTAAACTTTGTTTTCCAAACAAATACTTCAGGCCACTATGATCTGCCCTCAACTCAAATATTTTACCCATGAGATAGTGATACCACATCTTCAGGGCATGCACTATGGCTGCCAACTCTAATTCATGAGTAGCATAGATACTTTCATGTTATTTTATCTTTCTTGATTCATAACACACCACATGCCCATTCTGACTCAGGAATCCCTCGATCCCTTCCTTGCATGCATCCATGAACACAATGAAGTCTGCATCTAAATCAACAATTCTTAAAATTGGTGCACTTGTCAACAAGCTCTTCAAATGTTGAAAATTCCTTGCACAATCCAGAGTCCATTCAAATCACACACCTTTCTTTTTCAAGGATGTAATTGGATGTGAAATGTTTGAGAAAACCTCAATAAACCTTCTGTAATAACCTGCAAGTCCCATAAAGGACCTTACTTCTACAAAATTTCTTGGTGTTGGCCATTCTTCAATGGATTTTATGTTTTCTGGATCCATAGCTTTTCCTTCCTTGGAAATAATATGAACCAAATAATGAATCTGTCGCTGGTAAAATGAGAACTTGCTCAAATTTGCATAGATTTGAATCTCCCTCAATACTTGAATTACCATCCTTAAGTGTTTCTCGTGCTCCTCTTCCGACTTACAGTAAATAAGTATGCCATCCAAAAATACAATGACAAACTTATCTAAATACTCTCTGAAAATTCCCTTCATCAGACACATGAAGAAAACTTTTTCATTTGACAATTTGAAAGGCACCACTATGAACTCATAATGTACGTACCTTTTTATAAAGGTATTCTTGTTGATGTATTCTTATTTAATTCTCACCTGGTGATATCTAGATCTGAGATCAATCTTTGAAAATATTTGCGTGCCTTGTAGCTGATCAAAGAGGTCATTTATCCTTGGCAAATGATACTTGTTATTTATTGTTACTTTGTTGAACTTCTTGAAGTCGATAAAGAGTATGAATGTACCATCCTTATTCTTCATGAACAATACTGGGGCACCCCAAGAAGACACACTTGTGCATATATACCCCTTCTTTAGAATCTCTTCAAGTTTCATCTGTAACTCCTTCAAATATGGCATACTCATCCTATAAGGAGTCTTAGATATGGGTGTTTCTCCAGGAATCATATTTATAGAGAAATCAATATCTCTTTTCGTTGGCAACCCCGATATATCTTTAAATACATCATCAAACTCTTTCATTACTATGAAACCTTCAACATTTGGAACTTTATCCTTAGGTTCCTCTTCCATGTGCACTGCAAATACTTGGCATCCTTTCCTGTAGCTTTTCTTCAATTGTAATGCTGAAACTTCTCTGATAGTTACAACTCTTGGAATTCATTGAACCATTATTAAGTTTCCTTCCTCATCTAAGAAAGTGAATTCCTTATTGTAACAATCCAAGAGAACATGGTGCTCATCCAACCGATCCATACAAATGAGGAAATTGTATGAGCCCAGAGGTCTAATATTAAAATAAACCTTCATGCACAGTCCATTCATCTCCATTGGACATGCCTTAACCATATCATTAATTTTCCTTGTTTCTCCTGTAGCTAGCTGCACCAACCAAGGTTTTCGAAGCTTGCTTCTTGGCAATTGGAACCTTTCCACCATCTTAGGATCTAGATAACCATGACTAGCTTCTGAATCAATTAAAATAACAATGGGTTGGTCGTTAATCTTACCTTCCCCTTCGATCATGTGCGACTAAAACTCAACTTTATTGTTATCCAGGTCTGCGTAAATCCTTGGTACATTTATACCCACGTCCTCAACTGTGGCAGCTTGTTGTACACTATACACAATCCTCACTTTATCACCTCTTTGCGGGAAATCTCTGTGCATATGATCTCCTCCACAAATCCAATATTGAATTGATTGTTTCCCTGAATTTTTCTCCACTGTCTCCATCATTCTAGAATCCTTGGGAGTTGGATGTCCTTACACTGTATTTCTGAAAAACAGTGGCTTAGCCCCCTTCTTCCTCCAATCCACCTTGCTTTTCATCTTATCTTCTCAAGACTTTTGGAAAGTCAGTCTTCCCTTTTGTTGATCATAAAGACATTTAGCGCACGTTATGGTTTCCTCCAATGTCTTGGGATCATCATACTATATTTTTTTTACTAATAGATGAGGGAAACCCACTCAGGTACCTATAAATTTTAACTTGCTCATCCTTGATGAATGCTACATATTTCAACAGCTCCAAGAATCTTCTTTCATACTCATCTATCGTCATAATCCTAAGATTGAATTCAAAGAAATCCTTCATTTTATTGTCATAGTACCTCTTGGTTAAGTATTTTTTTTGGAAATACCTCTTGAACTCCCTCCAAGTAACCTTATTTTCATCAATGTGTTGCACCTGCACATATTTATCCTACCACATTGATGCCTTTCCTTTTAGCTGATAGATAACAATTCTCCCTTCTTCCCGCATAGAATAATTATGTAGCTGGAAGTACTTCATCATACCCCACAACAAGGTCTCTACATCTTCATCCTTATTGTGGTCCCCGTCAAAGGTAGGATGCTTGATCTTATTCATTTCTCCGTGTAGATCGTCCACCCTAGTCCTTCTCGTATGCTTTCTGACATGATATGGACTTGAGATACTGCACGTTTTCTTGAAAGAATGCTTTGGCGACTGAGGTCAATGCCAACTAGCTCTTCTTTCTTCTCTTCTTTTCTCATCATGAGACCTACTACTTATTGATCTACCCGACTCCGTCTCCTTACCGATTTTATTTTCTATTTAGTCCAAGCTTTGCATCAACTTGACATTGAGGTCATATTTTTGCTCCTTGGGTTTCATAATCCTTTCGTTATCATCCTTATAGATTTGGACATATTTTTGCAATCGCTTTATGGTTTATACCAACTTTATGCGCTCCTCCTTGGATTTTGTACCATCAACACCCAATCCAACATACAAATCTCCATATTCATCATCAAGATTGTAAGTCCTCTATGCATTTTCCATGTTTTTTTTACCTTCTACGTTGATTCTTTCCTGCTCTAATCGCTGATAATTCTACAAAATGTGCAGGCAACAAGATTTTTTAGATTAATTTATGAAATAACTTCATGAAAAATTTGTACCATCTTATCAAAATCCTTTCTTCCGAAGCCCATGTGCGTATTGGTATTCAAAAAACACCAATGCGCGATGTCAATTTTTAACATGTACACCGTGTATCAGTAATGCACATGCACCAAAAATTTGTTCTGCTCATCCCCAAACTTTTAGTGCTCACACCCATGCACCATGTTTTACTACGCAATTCCAATTTCACACACTGTAATATTGTATATTTAGTGCACACGTCTACACATTCTTATTTAATGCACACCATGGCCATGCTGAAATTCCAAATTCGGCCACTTACCAGTTCGAATCTTTCCTTAAGTAGAACTCGTCCCATGCAGGCTAGAGATCTGATGCTTCTTGTTGACCTATGGCCCATACAAGACCAATGTTGAACCAATAGCTCTGATACGGTAATGTAATGTACCCAATATCCTAGCTGGGTCCCATTACCAACTTGTAACGTTTCCCGTTACCAACATTTACCACATGCTCTGATACCACAATGTAACATACCCAGTCTCCCAGTTGGGTCCCATTACCAACTTGTAATGTTTCCCATTACCAAAATTTACCACATGCTTTGATACCAATTTTTAAAGTCCCTAGCCACCCAGGCTCGACCATGTCACCACAGCCTCAACTTATGTTGCTATGTAACATTCTCATTACCAAACTGCTTTTGATATGATATTGTAACATTACCCAATGTACTACTGAACAATACTACTTCAAAATCCACTGCACAGATTCTACTCCAAAACACTAGTATGCACAACATGACTTGAAGTAATGTGTTCAACCTCAATCTAAGTCTCGCCACACAATCTTTCTTATTTTTACATAACTTAAAACACAATGGAGGTAATTAAAAACTACTGTGCACATGCATATTGTTCACACAACACTAGTGTGTGCACAACCATCTTGGCATCACACGCCAAATCTACTTTCCTTGTGCGTGGGGTCTATTTCCCTATACACAGACATGAGTTCCATCCTCCTATGCACACAAGATACTTTCCTATGCACCTGACCATTCAAACCTTTCCTTGGAGACTCATGACCAATATCAAAGGATTACTTAACAGGAAAAGATATCAACATTTTTCATACTCATGCACGTCTACAAATACAAGCTATAAGCACCATACTTACATGTGTAAGAAGTACTAAACAAAATAACAACAATTACTTATATGAGATAACATACAAGAATTAACCCATATCAAACGCATATAAATATGTACATATAAAATGAAATAAGCACATAAAGACACTTATCTTTTATGAAAGTCACAAACTGCTTGCAAAGATCATACATTCCTTGCATCCATAGATTATATTTCTTGTATACTTTCAGTAATAGGTCACCCCCGAGCTGAGGCTTAGCTCCGCCAGGGAGAAAGGTTTCTAGTGATAGACTAAGGTCTAATGCTCAGTAGAATTTCTTAGTCCAAGGTGTCACTACTACAACAAGTATACAATATCTCATTCCCCATGCACCTATCACACCCAAGGAAGTGTGCCCCTTCTTTTCTCAACAATCCCTTGGCTGCCCCACTTCCCTTCCAGGGTTCCAACAATAGGCTGGAAAATAAGTCTTCAATAACTACAACTAATTCCTAATGCACCAGGGAACAATTCTTATAAACTCTCTCACCTGGAGAGTATGCTCATGGGCCTGAATACCCACCTCTTCAACAACATATCTCTCAACTAAAGAGACTTCTCATGGGCTTGACAACCCGCCTCTTTGAAAACATAACTCTGAATACAAAACATAAATCGCTTACAAAATTCTCTACATATAAGGTAATAGTAAGATTTTCCAGACAGTCTAATCCCTTCTCCCTACAAGAAAATGAATAATCTCCCCCCCCCCAANGTCAACAATATATGTTGCATGCCTTAAATTCAACACTCGTGACCTTCATAAGTAGTTTAAGCCACTTGGTGACTCGTTTCCTACTCTCAAGAACTTATGATAAAATAATTTATCCATAAATTAAACTTTTCTGAAAATATTAATAAAATATTCCCTACAACTTAAGTCTCCCCCCCTTTTCCATTTTCTAGTGGAGTTATCCCCCCATCTCTTTTCTTCTAAGTCTGTGTACTTGCAATGATGTGATATTATTAATGACTAGGAATAATTACACTTTACATGGATAGGCACACTGGTATATTTGCATCCCAATTCACCAGCCTCATAACCACATAGGCTCTCCGGCCTCAATACATATACATCTATATACACACAAACACACAAGCACACACACACACATGAATATATGCAAACCAACTTGATTCACACTTCTAGGTAATTCCCGCACACTTACTCAGGTGCACACAACACTGTAAAATGTGCGCACTTACTCAGGTGTGTGCAACACTCTGAAATGTGTGCAATACTGGCTAATGTAAATAATATTAATCATATATATTGCATCCAAATTGTATAGATGATCAACTAACAATAAAAATAGAGGAAAAAACAAACCTTTGTCATCATGTACTAAATGTGACAAAATATATTACATACCTTAGGAGTTGTGTGATAAAAGTGTTTTACAAACCATTCATAACCTTTAAGTTCACCAACAACAATAGAGAAGAGGGAAGACTTGTTTTGGAGCCTTCATAAAGTGGTTGGGTTTCCTTCTCAAGTATAGGTATATCAAAAACACCATCAAGTGGATAATCATCCTTATCCATTCCATCATTATTAAATGGCTCATGTATCAATATATTTGTCCCGTCTTCTTCCATAGGATCATTAACTTGATCTTCAATATTCGCTCCATGTTCCTGAACATGTGCTTGCACAACCACGTCTTCCTCCATGGGCAATGCACTATGGTTTCATTCCTTTATAATTACAAACAATCATATAACAAATATAACAAATATATAACAAATATTAAAATGATACAAACACTCATAAATATAATATAGGAAAAAAAAGACAACAAAGACAAAGATAGCCACTTTTCTTGACATGTAGGAAGAGAGACACTTTGTGAGATATATATTCACAACCAACAAAAACATCATATTCTTATTTATCCTTCATCATTATGTCGTATTCTTTCTTGATTTCACTTAGAGACCACAAGTGTTACGTGGGTGGAAACTTCCCTAGGCCCAACTTGGAGACCACAATTTAATTTACAAGGGGCTGAGAATTGAGGGAGTATGAGTTAACACATTAGTGATGCAAGGGTTAGGGGTTAGGGTTTAAGGGTAGTTTGGGTTTAAGGGTAATTAGGGTTTAAGGGGTAATTATGGGTCAAGGATTGGGGATACTTAATGATTTAGGGGTTTATAAGGGGTCAAGGGATAAAGGATTAGGGGTTAATATGTTATTAGCCATATGATGGTTAGGGGTACTTAGGAGTTGGTTTCTCATATGGAGAAATCAACTTAGGTGAGAGAGAGAAACAAAGAAAACAAATTAATGATGAAACTTGTGAAATTTATCAATATGTTTATGAATATGTTGAACAAATATAGGAAAAATGTTATTTTTCTTGACATGTAGAAAGAGAGACACTTTGTGAGATATATAGTCACAACCAAAAAAAGTAAACTATTCTTATTTCACCTTCTTCATTATGTAATATTTTTCCTTGATTTCACTTGGTGACCACGAATTTTAAGTTGATGACAACTTTCCCACAACTTGGAGACCATGGTTTATAAGGGGTTACGATCAACTTATATAGCCCTCTGATCCCTAACCCTTAACCCAACCCTAACCTGTAAACCATTAACCCCTAACACTTTAATCCCTATCTCCTAAACCCTTAGGACCTATCTCCCTGATCCTTAACACCTTAACCCCATTCCCCCTAACCCCTAACCCCTTAATCCATAACCCATAACTTAACAAATAATCCCTAGCCCCTTAATCCCCTAAGCTATTAACCCCTAACCCAACCTAACCCCTTAATCCCTAAAACACCATTAACCTCTAAATACCATAGGACCTAAACACCCTAAACCTACCTTAAACCCTAACCCTTTAACCATTGAGCCTTAATGGCCTTATTAAGCCTTAAACCACTAAAATCTTAACCCCTAACCCCTTACACCATGTACTCCTAAACCTTAAACCCATTAACCACTAAAGCCTACCCTAAACCTTAATTAAAATATACATCTTATGTCTACTTCTTCTATTCTTAACTTACTCTCAATTTGTTGTGTACGTAAAATATATCCATAATAAAAAAATAATTCATTATTTTTCTTCTACATTTAACATATAAATATTTACAAAACAAATCTACAATATAAAGACATATAATGAATAACTTACCAAGGGACAATATCCATGCCCAACTTCAAGGTGTCCATACTCTATACAATGTTTTTTATCGATTTTTATTAAAAGTCTCCTTCTATTATCGCCCCTGCACTTTTTACAAAGGAAACAACATTTTAGATCACCCAAAGCCTCCAATGCAGATCTCATGTCTCCTTTTCCTACCTAAGGAATGTTATGTGACATTTTTCTTACCAAACGTTCAATGATGATTATCTTCAAAAATCAACCTAAGTAGTTTAACTATTTGTAATGCAATTAATAGAATAATTTTTTTTTCCATTCTGACCAAAAAATCCCTTATATATAACCTAATTTGCAAACCATCGCTAGTATAGAAACAATGTCGAACGTCTCTAATATTTTGAATTTTTTTAATTGTATATCCCTTTTTCATTGGACTTCAGATGGATGATGACCAAAGATACATTTCTTAACGGTCACAAAATATTGACTTCGTCAAAGTTAATAATGGGGATAATTGACCTAATCAACCGTCGGATATTCGATGGTGTCAGGACGTCGTATATCCATCAAATTGTATTATCCGATGGTTAAGTCACGTTTTTCAGCTATCCGACGAACGTCGGGGACTTTTTTAAAAAAATACAAAAAAAATAAATAAAATACGACAGTATGACTGCTTTTATCCATACTATCGAAGTACGATGTTAGTTTTTCTTTACATATGTAGTAGTGATCTCTCATGAGCCTCTCATTGTCTACCTTCAGACTTCTAGCAGTGGTCATTAAATCTGGAGGGGTTTGTCTATCCCTTTGTCCATCAAATTCCTCATCTCTGAGATGCGAGGTGTCGTCCATACTACTCTACATTGTTCACCTCTACTTCCTTTCAGTACGTCATGCATGTTGAAACAACAACCATCATTCGTAATTACATTACCAATTAAAATCATACATGTTAAACATCATACAAAATTTCATAGGTGATTTTCAAGTAGTCTTGGTGACCCATTTAATCCTAGAGTTTGAACTATGCTTTGATACCACTCTGTAGCACACCCGACCCCCTAATCCTCTCTTAGGCTCATGGGATGTTAAGTTTTATATTTTTCTACTCTACTTAGATCTAATCCTAATGGCCACAAATGGATTCTACTTGTTGAGAGATTTCCAATGATTATAAATATGCTCAAATTCGATCTCTGCTTCTAAAGTTATAACCTCCTACTATCAAAATCGCTCTCACTGACATGTGGCATCCATGTTTATTCCTACCACTCGTACCTTCCGATGTGTCGCTGGCGTGGCAGCAAGGTGGAATATTCCCTTCACAAAACCTTTGTCATCATCATTGGGGATTTACTTTTTTGGAGTTCTAAGTCACCCCAACCAATTGTTTTGACGACGATTCCCCATCGGTGACTCCCAGATATGATGGATCTTGGTAATTGGAATTGAACGGTTTTGATTACATTGGAAATCCTAACCTACATGACCATTATATTTTACTATCCAATCTTGGTTGTAGTGAGCCAACAGGTCCCATAATGAAATTATGGATGAGATCTCATCTCACCCACTTGTCATTCGTCGACCATCATTTAATCTCCAAATATCGTCGACGGTGACACATGCTCCTATACACAATTATAGACCCATGTTGGGCATCATTTGATGAATGGATGAGATCTATCAGTATCTAGATCTAAAGATCAAGATTTCAGTCGAAGACCCGAGGGCCTTCAGTTCATCGAGGAACACTTGTGTCCATCAACCACTCCCGTAGTGACACATGTCACTACAAAGGGCATACTGGCATCCCTACTGGCCAACCACATTACCATGACAACCTTAATCCCTTTCTCACTTACACAGAATCTACGACTGAGATCAACTCTCATCCACATACCGATTAACGAATCTCATCTCTTCCCCAAATTGACATCGTTGACGACACTCTCATGGAGTCCTTTACCCCAACTTTATCGATCTCCAATTTCCCAACGACAATGTGTCTGACACCAACAACCCAGATCTTGTTAGGGTTACTCCTGACATATCAACAGTCCTTGTCACACCTTCTAGGATTTCATTGTCATCATTGGAATTCACATAAGTCCCAACACTCTTTCATTCATTACGATGATTCCTTCCCTACAAAGGGTTGGAATCCACTCACCTTTCCGAATCAATGACTATAAAATTTCCCAACTTAACTCTCGGTTCTTCCACTGGCTAATGTTCCAACTTTGGGACTTAACCAATTTTTAGGGTTTTGTAAGGTTTGGTCCAAGATTTCAAGAGTCTAAGAACACTCTAATATTTTCATTGGCCTCTCAAATTCATAAAAATGGAGATATTTCATATATCCCAATATTTCCACATAAATATCATAACTTCCTCAGGACTCAAGGTCCTCTATTCCTCATAGGGATATATCTAGACAATAAGAGACTCACATCACTGGTTAAATGATGTTTTTAGCCATGTCTTGCAAACTTTCCTCCAAAGTTGAAAGGTCCATAGGGACATGGACTAATCACACTTATACAAATTCGTATTTTAACAAGTTTAAATAATGGCAATGACAAGCATATCCCAATTATTCAAGGATTCCATTCACTGGTTAAAAGAATTCATAATACCCATTTACATCAGGCAATTACATGTATATATCATTCATGCACAATTAAACAATCAAGGCTAAATACAAATCCGATCAAGGAAATTGCTAATACCAACTGACTGAGAGAGGACTCCTTTCCTCGCAACCTTATTCCATACTGTAGAGTTCCTTCGTATAGTACACCACCCCTGTGCCAAGCCATGATACCACAAGGGGAATGATTCAACTGGTTTTCCAAGCTCAAGATGATCTAGGTAGGTTACTCTCCTTCCTCCATTGACAACAACACAAATTCCCCCCTTCTCACCGAGCTCAGGAAATCTAAAGTTTTATTAGGTGGTTTCTCAACTAGATTTCCTCTGCACAAATGAGTCCATTATCTACTCAATAGTCCCTCATTGACCTCACCTTACCAGTGCCCATTTCTTTCTAGTAAGCACCAAGATGTATTCTTCTTTTTCTTGAAGGATCTGATATTGTCACTGAGAGGGGGGAGGGGGGGTGAATTAGTGACACAATGATTTTATCAATTTTCTTTTATTTATGAAAAACAAATTTTGATACAATATTTATCGTGGAACCCAAATGGGAAAAACCACAAACGCTTTTCTATTAACTACAAATTGTTTTTTAAATGTTACATAGAAGGAAGATATTCTTCCTTTTTGATCAGCACCAATTGAGAAAGATGCACCCACACCCTTATTCACTAACACCAACTGGTAGGAGGATACAACCCCCTGTTTAGTTAGCTACAACTGACAAGGAAGCACCAACTCCCTATGCAGGAACCAACCTGTCCTTGCACCACCCAACCACCCTTGATTTTCTGAATTTGGAAAAACTTCTATTTCAAGTCTTTTATTGCATCTCTCTGCTTCTCTGATTTAGACTGTAGAGACAAACTTTCTTCTCACCACTCTTTCTCGTTTATATATTCTTCAAAACGGCGTGAGTGTTATACACTGTGTCCATTTATTTGGAGCATCACACCTCTTTGTTTAACTTAACCATAAAAACTGTTTTAATTTTTTTTATCGTGAAGGCTTTTCATAAATTGATCACAGATATGGATCAATTTCATCCTTTAAACTCGATCTCAAACCTCTGTTATTTTCACAGGAACCGAATTCTATGGAGGCACTTCCTTCAAACCATTACATGTGAATGAGCATTTACAGAACCATGGCCTTACCAATTAGAGTGACATATTATATTGTCATTTAGATCTCTTATATCATATGACCAACAACGGTGACCAAATGCTAGGTGAGAAGAGCACTTGAGCACTTATTAATTCAACGATCATGATTCAATATTCTCATGAGATGGACAACTGACAAAACTTCTCCCTTCGGAACTTCGGGATTTCAACTTTTCAAACCTTAGAATCATATCAGACGCTTTATTTCATGGAAACAAATCAATGGTGATATTTTATCCTTACACTCATCCTTTCATTATTCAATCCGACAGATCAGACTTAATCAAACATTTAGATGGATGACTGTCGAAACTTCACCCTTCAGAACTTCAGGATTTCAACTTTTCAAACTTACACTATCCTTCCTTTGTACTATGATAAATGGTTGAGAATACATCTGAAGTGATCTTTCAGATTGGATGAATCATATCCTTGTTGATGTGGTCTGCTAGCGAGGTCTTCCACACGTCCTTGCTGACATGGTCTGCTGACATTGTCTGCCACATATCATTGCTGATGTGGTTTTTTGACGTTATCTCCCATATGTCCTTTGCTGACGTGTTCCGCCACATGTCCTTGCCGACGTGGTCTACCACATGTCCTTACTGACAAGTTCTGCTAGCATAGTTTTCCATATATCTTCTTTAATTGGACCATTGAGGCTTACTTCAGATGATTCGGCGGTTGAGAATTTATTTTGGCTCTTTGGGTCTTCGGGCTTTGGAAATTTAAAATATCAAACTTTCCGGAGCGTAACCTCCTCACATATTTAGACCCGAAGTGAAAGATGTTTGTTTGATCAGGATCTTGGATCAACGACTTGATATGTCTACAATGTTGCTCTTCTATCTTATCCCGTCCTTCCACTTAGAATGATCCAACAACTGACGAAAATTCTCATAAATGAGATCTCGTATCTTACCTTGCTTATCCTATCCTTCCGCTCGAAAATGATCCGACGGCTGACAAATATTTGGATAATTAAATTTTCAACCCTTTATTCCCTCTTATCCTATCCTTCCACTTTAAGATGATCCAATGACTGATGTGAATTTGGGTTTGATTTGACGGCTGATGGGTATTCGAATAATCAAATTCTCAACCCTTTAGCCCCACTTATCCTATCCTTCCACTTTAATATGATCCAACTATCACGATCCTCCAATGGTCCTCAAGCCCATGGTCACTCATATGATTGACATCTGTAATATTTAGATGATCAACACGGTCAATTTCTTAATCAGACGATTGCTGAGGCTTTTCACTCTGATCAGACGGTTGTTGAGGCTTCTCACCTTGAGCTTATGCTTTTCCTTCTGAGCTTTGATCTCTTCATTTGCTAACCCTCCCAAGCTTTTATCATAGGAACATTGTTGATCCTATCATGATCAACAATAATCATGAATTAGTTCATCCTATCTCTGCATTTGCTAACTCTCGTGAGCTTTTATCATAGGAACATTGTTGATCCTATCATGATCAACAATAATCACGAATTGCTTTATCCTTAAGGTGATGTTCTTCTGTCGATTCTTAGTATACTTTTATTCCTGAGATTAACCTTGCTTCTCTACTTATTATGATTGTTGACATCAATGAGAACACATGAATGACAATATGTCCAACAATCTCCCCCTTTGTCATTGAGGGAAACACACTAAATTCATACAAAAACTCCCCCTGTGATGATGCATATATCCTCTGAAGTTACTCTCCCCCTTTGACATCAATGGCAAAGGTTTTCTTCTCCTATGATCTGTCTATCTAAATACTTTTGATCAGAGTCTTGACCATTGGTAACTCCTCCTGCAATCAGAATTTTCCCTTCATAACTGAATGACTCCTTCTGACGTTGAATGCTCTCTCCCCCTGAATAGGTGCCAACTGTTGCATTATTTTCTTGAAATATTTAGGTTTGAAGAAGGATTACTCCAAATTTTTGCCTGAGATATTCAAATACATATATGGTTAAGGGTTTTCTGAAAATATCTTCCACCTGTTCTTGTGTTGGAACATATTCCAATTTAATGTTCTTATTTTCAGCCTGATCTCTTAGATAATGGTACTTTATGGGAATGTGTTTCAATTTTGAGTGTTGGACAGTGTTCTTAGAGAGACTTATAGCACTTGTATTATCACAGTGGATAATAGTAGGTTCTTCAAATACTATTTTGATGTCTTGTAGGGTTTTTTTCATCCATTCCACTTGTGTGCAACATTCTGCTACTGCAATATACTCAGCTTTAGTGCTAGACAGAGAAATTGAGGACTGTTTCTTGGCTATCCAAGATACCACTGATTCTCCCAAAACAAATTCTCCTCCACTTGTACTTTTTCTTTCATATACACTTCTTACCCAATCAACATCTGAATAACCTTTTAAATTGAATGAATCCTTGCTAGGGTATCACAAACCAATATCTATGGTTCCTCTCAAATACCTAAAGATTCTTTTTACATCTTGAACATGGATCTCCTTTGGTGATGCTTAGAATCTAGCCACCATCCCAACAATTTGCTTGACATCAGGTATGGAAGTTGTTACATAGAGAAAACTCTGAATCATTGATCTATAGTGTTTTGGATCCACAGCTTTGGACTCATCGTCCTTGCTTAGTTTGCATAACAATGTCATAGGTGTACTAACAAGTTTGTAATCCTCTAACAGGAATCTCTTAGGCATATATTTAACATACTTAGACTGATGGATAAATACTCCTCTTTTGGAATGTATTATTTGTAATCTAAGAAAGATATTCAGTTCACCAATCAAAGACATTTCAAATCCTTGTTGCATCATCCTAGCAAAGTCCTTACTCATTTTTTCATCATCACTACCAAATATAATATCATCAACATATACTTCCACAATAATCATGTTACTACCATCAATTTTACAGTAAAGATTGTTTTCTGTTTATCCCCTTTTGAGGCCTTGTTTTTGTAAGTAAGAATCTAGCCTTCCATACCATGCTCTGGGTGCTTGTTTTCGCCCATAGAGTGATTTATTTAGTTTACTTACATAGTCTCCTTTGTTATTTAATTGAAACCCTTCTGGTTTCTCAATATAGACTTCCTCTTCTAAGTTTCCATTGTGAAATGATGACTTGACATCAATTTGGTACACTTTAAATTTTCTGCAGCTGGAGAAAGATAGGAACATCCTAATTGCCTTCTAGCCACAGGTGCAAAGGTTTCTTCATAATCCACCCCTTCAACTTGAGCATACCCTTTACAGACCAATCTGTCTTTGTTCCTGATTACTTTCTCATTCTCATTCATTTTGTTTTTATACACCCATCTAGTTCCAATGACATTTTTGTTTTTTGGTCTTGGAACTAGTTCCCAAGTTTGATTTTTTTCAATTTGGTCCAATTCTTCATTCATAGATTTGACCCAATTCTCATCTTTACATGCATCTTTTATTGAGCTAGGTTCAATATGTGACGAAAATTCTATTTCTGTTTGATACAGTAGTTGTCTTCTTGTGAGAACTCCATCATTCATATCTCCAATAATCAATTCTTCAGGATGATTCTTTTGAGTCATTCTTGAGGGTGTATTTGTGTCTCTTCTTGGGAATTCCTCTCTTATCTCTTCTTGAATATATTCTTTGTCTTCACTCATATGCATATCATCATCTTCCCTTTATTTATTCTCTTCGACTTCTTCTACTTGTGTGTCAATTGTCTCATCATCATCTTCATCTTCACTTTCAAGTATAGTCTCTTGATTTTTGATTCTTAACGTTTTTAGGTCATCCACCTTGACATCTGCACTCTCAACAATATTATGTGATCTAAGATTGGAGCATATGTATGACTTTTTTTTAGAATCATATCCAAGAAAAATACCTTCATCAGATTTGGCATCAAAATTTCCAAGATTCTCATCAAGTCTTTTGATGTAGCATTTACTTCCAAAGACCTTGAAGTATTTTACCAATGGAGCTCTTCCAAACCATAGTTCATAAGGATTATTATCACTATTAACCTGGATCTGACCTCTGTTCAATATGTATACTATTATGCTTACAACTTCCCTCCAATATCCATCAGACAATTTTGCTTTATTGAGCATAGTCCTTGTAGCCTCCTGAACTATTCTATTGTTTCTCTCATCAATCTCGTTTTGCTGAGGTGTTCTGGTAGCAGAGAATTGTCTTTTTATTCCATGGGTTTCACATAAGATATCAAACTCATTTGAGGTGAGCTCACCACCATTGTCTAATCTAAGACATTTGATCTTTGTCTCCTTTTCATTTTCAACAAGGGTTTTAAAGGCTTTGAATTTGTTAAGTGCTTCTGAATTTTCTTTGAGAAAACATATCCAACCCATTTTAGTAAAATGATAAATGAACAACATAAAGTAAGACTCTCCTTGCAAACTCTTGGTCCTTGTAGATCCACACAGGTCAGTGTGAACAATGTCTAAATGTTTTGATGTTGAGTATTATTTTTCCTTGAACCTTATTCTAGTTTGCTTCCCTAGTTGACAGTGTCTACACATAGTATTTGAGGGCTTTATGATCTTTGGTAAGTTTCTTACTGCACCAAGATTGTTGAATTTTACTAGATTGTCAAAGTTAATATGCCCCAACCTTCTATGTCATAGCCAACTTTCATCTACTAGATTCATATGACATTCCTCATTCAGTTTTTCATCTAATATATACACATTTTTGGGAGTTCTAGGAGTAGTACCAACCAGTTTTCCTATGTATTCTCTCCTAATCTCACATTTCTAGGAATCAAAGATGCAAAAGTGCCCTTGATCACAGGTTTGGTTGACACTTAATAGGCTATGTTTTAGTGTTTCAACCAACAACACATTCTTGCCTTTGTCTTTTCCCAAACTCATAGCGCCTTTCCCAAGTATGTTACCTGAAGCATTGTCACCAAATGTAACTTTACCTTTTTTCTTCTTTAAGTTCAAAAAATTCTCTTTGTTTCCTATCATATGTTTTGAGCACCCACTGTCAACATACCACATATATTCTTTATCTTGGATTTTTAAGGCAATAAGACATTCCTTCTTTGGTGTTTTTTCTTTCCAAAGCTTCTTTTTCTCTCTAATGAATCTTGGTTGTTATGAGGCTTCCATTAATTTGCAATTACTGGCCTTATGTCCATAGTTATGGCATATGAAGCATTCTAGGTCCACTTCTTGTAGAGGTGCAAAGGAATTATAGTTTCTACTTTTGAATTGATTTACTCCTTGGTTATCTCTATGGTTATAGTTCTTAACCCTCAATTTTTTCCTTCTATATGCTGTACAATTCATAGCTTTGTGTCCAAAATTAGAGCATGCAAAGAAATAACCAAAGAAAATGTGAGGATACCTTTTTTGATAGAACTTATTTGGTATTGTCTTATCCTCCTTCTTGATGGGTGGAAGTGATCCTCTGGAGTTATGTTCATTTCTTGTCTTCTCTTCATTTTTCTTCTTGAATGTACTGAGGAGAGTATCTGCATAAGATTTTGAATTAACTTGGCTTTGTTCTTGTGAATAGCCTATTCCATTTTTATTACCTGAATCCCTTTTTGTGGTAATAATCTTATCTAATATTTTAGAACTATTTTCATATTTTTTTAAATGAGCTCTGCATCCGGTTCTTTTCTTAGGTGAACTATTTTTGCTTCCACTCTTTCACAGGTTGTTTGTTTTTATTTAAGAGACTTTTCTAGACTTTCTTAGATCCTATTTTCTTCTAGGATTTGGTTTTCAATTTTCTCATGAGTTTATACATCTCCTTTTCTTTCTTTTCATGTTTTGATTTTTGTTCAACTACAAAACTTTTCAGCTGTCTATATCTGGTTTTGTATTTTCTTAATTCATCGAAGGCACTGAGAAGTTCTTCTTCCATATTAAATTATGCTTCATCTTCTGATTCTTTCTCATGTTTAATGTCTTTTATATCATTAGACTCTTCAATACCTAGAAAAAGGACTTCATCGTCATCACCATCACTATACTCTGATGAACTATTGTTTTCTTCTTTTGAGTAAAAGTTCTTTTTCCCTTTGTAAAACTTTTTCTTGTAGTTGGGTTTTTCGTTTTTCTTGTACTGGTTGGTTTTTTTCTTCATCTTCAGGGTCCTCCTTAGGATAGGGACACTTGGCTGCAAAATGGCCAACTTTGCCACAATTAAAAAATTTGAAAGGCATCTTGCCTTTGTACCTCCCTGATCCTTTCTGAAGTTTTTTAATGAAATTTGCTTCTTCCACATCAGATTCTTCATGATGGATGGATTGAAGTTTTTTCTTCTGATTCTTTGTTTTCTTGAGTACCTTGAAGGTTGCCTCTCCTTTTGAGTGATTCTCATGACCTAATATTAACTCATAGGCTGTGAGGATTCCATACAATTCATCCATGGTGAGTTTATCTATATTATCTCGATATCCAAGAGAGAACACTTTAGGATTGTATAGAATAGGTAGTGTTATTAGTACTTTTTCAACTAACTCATTGTATGACACTTCTATTCACAATCCTCTGATTGCATTAACAATATTATCAATTCTTTTAAAGTACTTTGAGATATTCTCTTCATCCTTCATTTTCATACCTTCATATTGTACTCTGAGAGTCTAGAGTTTGGCCCTCTTTACCTTGGAATCTCCTGCATATATGGTTTCCAATTTATCCCAGATTTGTTTTGCATTATTACAGTTTAGTACCTTAGCAAGGATTTTCTTACTCAGTCCAACTTGTAGTCTGTTTAAAGCCTTTGCATGGTCCCAAATTTTTTTCTTGTCTTCTGCTTCTGTGGGAGTGGTTTTTATATCCCTTTTCCACTAATGTCCATACTTCCATTCCAATGGACATCAGATAGATTTTCATTCTAACACTCCAGAAGACATAGTATTCACCATTAAATAGGGGGATTTTTGATGACATATTCAACTGTTGATCCATTCTAATGTATATTCCTCTTCAAGTGATTTAAACCTTTTGTGAAGAGACCCTCTCTGATACTAATTGAAGGATCAGATCCTGTCACTGAGAGGGGGGGGGTGTGAATCAGTGATACAATAATTTTATCAATTTTCTTTTATTTATGAAAACAACATTTTGACACAATATTTATCTTGGAACTCAAATGGGAAAAACCACAAATGCTTTTCTATTAAATGAAAATTTTGTTTTACATGTTACATAGAAGGAATATATTCTTCCTTTTCGATCAACACTAATTGATCAGGATGCACCCACACCCTTATTCACCAGCACCAACTGGTAGGAGGCTACAACCCCCTGTTTAGTCAGCTACAACTGACAAGGAAGCACCAACTCTCTCTGCAGGCACCAACCTGCCCTTGCACCACCCAACCACCCTTGATTTTCTGAATCTGGACAAACTTATGTTTCAAGTGTTTTACTGCATCTCTCTCTGCTTCTCTGATTTAGGATATTCTCTGATTCAGATTGCAGAGACACACTTTCTTCTCACCACTCTTTCTTGTTTATATATTCTTCAAAACAACGTGAGTATTATACACTGTGTCCCTTTATTTGGAGCATCGCACCTCTTCATTTAACTTAACCATAAACATTGTTTTAACATTTTTATCGTGAAGGATTTTCATAAATTGATCACAGATATGGA
The DNA here is from genome assembly GCA_009831015.1 of Picea engelmannii. NCBI lineage: Eukaryota > Viridiplantae > Streptophyta > Pinopsida > Pinales > Pinaceae > Picea > Picea engelmannii. The sequence goes on from ML778254.1 coordinate 92,932, forward strand.
TCAATTTCATCCTTTAAATTCGATCTCGAACCTCTGTTCTTTTCACAGGAACCGAATTCTATGCAGGCGCTTCCTTCAACCCATTACATGTCACCGAGCGTTTATAGAACCACATGCTTACCAATTACAATGATGTATTATATTGTCATTTAGATCTCTTATATCATATGACCAACGACGATGACCAAATGCTAGGTGAGACGAGCGCTTGAGAGCTTATTAATTCAACGGTCACGATTCAATATTATGATGATATGGACGGCTAACGAAAAATCACCCTTTGGAACTTCAAGATTTCAACTTTTCAAACCTTAGAATCAGATCAGACAGTTTATTTCATGGAAACAAATCAATGGTCAGATTTGATTCTTACACTCATCATTTCATTGTTCAATCTGACGGCTCAGACTTAATCAAACATTTAGATGGACAGATTTCAGAACTTCTCCCTTCAGAACTTTGGGATTTCAACTTTTCAAACTTACACTATCCTTCCACTGTACTATGATCAACGGTTGAGAATACACCTGAAGTGATCTTTCAGATCAGACGACTCGTATCCTTGCTGACATGGTCTGCCACACGTTCTTGCTGATGTGGTCACCAAATATCATTGCTGATGTGGTCTGTTGGCGTGGTCTACCACATATCATTGCTAACGTGGTTTTCTAATGTGATATCCCATATGTACTTTTCTAACGTGGTCTACCACATGTCCTTGCCGACGTGGTCTGCCACATGTCCTTGCTGATGAGGTCTGCTGATGTAATTTTCCATATGTATTCTTGAATCGGATGACTGAGGCTTACCTCGGATGATCTAACGGTCAATAATTTATTTTGGCTCTCTGGGTCTTTGGGCTTCGGGAATTTCAAATCTCAAACTTTCCGAAGCGTAACATCCTCACATCTTTAGACCTGAAGTGAAAGGTGTTCATTCAATTAGGATCTTAGATCAATGACTCGATCTGTGTACGATGCTGCTCTTCTAGCTTATCCTGTCCTTCCACTTAGAATGATCCAATGACTAAAGGAAATTCACATAAATGAGATCTCAGATGTTACCTCACTTATCATATCCTTCCACTCGAAAATGATCTGATGACTGATGGGAATTCGGGTTTGATCTGACAGTTTACAGGTATTTGGATAATCAAATTATCAACCCTTTAGCCCCACTTATCCTATCCTTCCACTTTAAGATGATCTGATGGATGATGGGAATTCGGGTTTGATTTGACGGCTGACGGGTATTCGGATAATCAAATTCTCAACCCTTTAGCCCCACTTATCCTATCCTTCCACTTTAACATGATCCGAAGGTCACGATCCTCCAACAGTCCTCAAGCCCATGGTCACTCATATGACCATCCTTCGTAATATTTAGATGATCAACACGGTCAATTTATTGATCAGAGGACTGCTGAGGCTTCTCACTCTGATCGAACGACCGTTGAGGGTTCTCACCCTGAGCTTGCATTTTTCCTTCTGAGATTTGATCTCTTCATTTTCTAACCCTCCCTATCTTTTATCATAGGAACATTGTTGATCCTATCGTGATCAACAATAACCACGAATTGCTTAAGCCTATCTCTGCATTTGATAACCCTCCTGAGATTTTATCATAGGAACATTGTTGATCCTATCGTGATCAACAATAATAACGAATTTCTTTATCCTTAAGGTGATGTTCTTCTGTCGATTCTTAGTATACTTTTCTTCCTGAGATTAACCTTGCTACTCTGCTTATTATGATTGTTGACATCAATGACAACACATGAATGAAAATATGTCCAACATTTCTCTAGTCTGGATCTAGGTCGTCTTTGTTTCAGGGTGATCATCATAAAATTGGACAAGCTTCCTATTTTCCTCAAGGGAAGCTTTCCATTTTCCTCTCTCCTCAATCCGAGAATACAAACACCTATGTTCACTGCACCCTTACTCTGTGAGTCTGTTGCTCACTTGTTTCTTTCTAGTTCAACCCTTATAAACTCCCCTGTATATGCTCCCTCATGTGCACCCTTACTATCTTCTAATACCACTCTCCTCTTGTTGAGTGTTTGGTCTAATGTCTCATGTGTTGTCTCTGGTGGTGTGTTCTCTCACCTTTGGTCTCTTCCTTATCCAAGTCTCCTTGGGATTCTTGTGGTCTTCCTACAAATGTAACCCATGGTCCATAGTTCCCAATTTGAAGGGGAAAGTTCATGATGTCTTGTTGTCATGTCATTCAATTGGCCCTTTCCTTCTTCAAGAGACCAATCCGTCAAGAGATATTAATTGTTCCAACTACTTTTATGAGTTCCATTACTAGTCATGTGGTTCCATACTGATCTGTTACGATGGAAGGTGTAGGTTTATGCTTTGCAAGTATAAGTTAGCTTTCTCATAAAAACAAATCAGCTCCACCTTACCCGATCGCTCAATCAATCGCTTATTCATCAATTCCCACTTGTGTATCATGGATGATACTTTTCAAGGTTGTTCCATCTCAGTCAAATTTTTTGTGTTTTCATTAATTAAAACACAATTGCAAGATTCATAAACATAATTATATGAAGTCTTAGCATAATTATAGTGTTGGGGAAAAACAGGGTGTTACATTTCCATCCCTCTTAAAGAAATACCATCACCGGTGTTTAAAACACCACGTATATACAATTATATAGAAAAAAAGGGTATGCTAATCTCACGACATCTTCCAAATCCCATGTAAAAGGAATTATTGTCATTGATGTCAAAGGATTAATGATTTTATTGATGTCATATTATGGAATTACTATAAACACAACATTTCATTGATTGATTTATATATATAGGTCTACAAGCATATTAAAAAAGGGGTGCATTTGAAAAAGTAAAAATTGAAATGGTGGTTTCAAACCCATGGGTTTCGGGTATTGTCCCATGGTATTTTTGGAATTTTCCCATGGTATTTGGAATATATTATATAATTAAGGGACATTTACCTTCATGGAGGGTTATGAAAAAGTATAAAAGGAGAAATCACTGAGAGTAAGTGAGTGTGTGAAAAATGTATTATCAAAGATTTAATTGCAAAATCAGTTTCATGTCCTCTTGGAATTTTTGTGATAATTTTTGTCTTCATATGTTTTAGACCTCAAAATTTGGAAGAGGAAAAGTAGATATCTTGGTGTACATGTGGCACAATTTTTATATTCCCTTTCTCTATAATTTCAGAGATATTCCCTATGGAAGTTAGGGTTCTTGAATGCTCTTGAAATTAGTTTAAAAAAGGTCATCTCGACACATCCTCTATGAATTATTTCTGGGATGTTTTTGACATTTAAACTTTGCAGAGATAGAGGAGAGATCATTTTGTACATGTGGCACAAAATAGAGATGTTGGTTTGCTATAATTTAAGATATATGCCCTGTGGAAGTTAGGGTTCTTGAATGCTCCTGAAATCAGTTTCAAACAAGTCAACTTGGTCCTTTCACTATAAATTATTTTATGGGATGTTTTAGAAATTGAAATTTTGCCAGACAAATGAGATAACCTTTTGTACATGTGGTACAAATATTATGTTTTATTTAGCTATACTTTCAGAGATTTTCCCTATGGAAGTTAGGGTTCCTGAATGATCCTAAAATCAGTTTCAAACAGGTCGACAAACAATTTGGCTATAACTTATTTTTTGGGATGTTTCAAACATTTAAAATTGGAAGAGAAAGGGGAGAGATTTTTTTGTACATGTGGTACAAATTTTAGATTCTATTTTTGTATACATTCAGAGATACACCCTATGGATGTTAAGGTCCCAGAATGACCGTGAACTCCGTTTCAAATAGACCAGTGTGGAACTTTCGCTATAACTTAGTTTATGGGATGTTTTAGACCTTGAAAATTTGTAGATACCGAGGAGATATATTGGTGTACATGTGGTAAAAATTTCAAATGCAATTTTATACACTATAGGAGATATTCCCTGTGTAAGTTAGGGTTCTTGAATGCTCCTAAAATCACTTTGAGATAGATCAGCTTGGCAATATCACTATAAATTATTTTCTAGGTTGTCTCAGACCTTGAAATTCTACAGAGACAGAGGAGAGGTATTGGTGTACACGTGGTCAACATTTTATATGTTTATTCATTTAAATTTATGCGATATACTCTACGTAAGTTAGGATTTTTGAATTTTATTAAGATCGGTTTCAAATAGGTCAACTTGGAATTTTTACTATAACTTATTTTTTGGGACTCTTCAGACTATGAAAATTTTAGAGAATAGAGGAGACATATATAAGTACCTCAGGTAACGATTTAAGAATCATATTTGGAAAATTAGATATGTGGCATGTTCTACAAGTTCATTCTTGGGAATAGGCCCGAAACAATAAGCTTTGAGAAAGTTACCATTAATTGGAAATTCAAATTTTGGTCAGACTTGGTAAAGGCATAAGTAGTGAGAAGACCCAATAAAGGTAGAAGAAGTGATTAGACCTAGTGAATGCAAAGGAAACAAGAATACCTAGTGAAGGAAGAAGTAGAAAGAAGACTCAATGAAGGTTTGTGCAACTCACACAAAGAAATTGGTGTATCTTACTAAGTTGGTGCTTAGCAGTAGGGATTGGTGTCTACAAATATCTATAAGAGTATGTTGGTGCCAGTAAAAAAAGAGATCGGTGTCTCCTAATAATTTGGTGCTTAGCAATGGGGATTGGTGTATATGAATATCTATGAGAGTATGTTTACCTACTCGAATTTGTACCAATGGGGATTGGTGTATCTAGTAGGTTGGTGCCTACAAGAAATTATAAAGATTTTTTTTTGGTTTTCTCCCAAAAGGGTTTCCATGTAAATATTGTGTTCCATGTTTTGCAGTTAATAGATATCATATGTGATTGTTTCAAAATGGTTTATGAATGTTTGAAAAAGTAAAAATTGTCTTATACTTATTCACCCCCCCTCTTAGTAGAAGTGTATGCTCAAGAATTGGAACCAGAGCTAGTTCCTTTGGAAACAATCTAACCATTTTTAGGTGGATCTCAGGAGAACACATGGCGATGGAAACTGATACTTTGGAAAATCAATACAAAGGAAAATAAATCATGGATTTATAAGAGGAGAAAAAAATTAAAATAGATGAGAAAGTAGATATTGAAGAATAAATCATATGTCCCTTAAGAAAAATAAAGGAGATTAAGAAAAATAATTTGAAACAAAAGGAGAAAATGCATAAATATGAAGAGGAGGATCGTGATGCAAAATAAAAAATGTCATAAAGCCTTGAAGAAACTTAGAAGACTAATATTATCCTAAAGATTCAACTAGAAGAGGAAAAAAGGATGGAAGGAGTTGAGAGAATCCAGATGAAGGAAAATGAAGGAAATTACGAGAAACTGGAAGGAGAAATTGCTTCCTTAAGAAAGGAATTGGAGAAGTCAATTGGTAAGTTGAATAGAAGCTTGAAGTTTGAAAAGAGCATTGAAATATTAGATTATATCATCAAATTCAAAATATCACCACTCATTAAAGCTGGTCTTTGTTATGATAAGTGTCATATGAACACCAAAGAATATTAAAAATCTATAGAGTCACCGAAGAAACTAAATGAAGGAAAATCTAAAATTTATGTTGATGTACTCAAAAGCCCCATCAGTGATGAAGACAACAGGAAGAGAGAAAATGATGTTCCATAGAAAATTGGCATTCCTCCTAAAGACACCAAGGATAGTTTCAAAATATCTTTCCCACCAATATGGCCTCGCACAACTCGGTACCAAAACTCTTTCCTTGGAATCACTTTGGTCATAAAGAAATAGATTTCAAAATATATGCAAGAAATAATCATGTATGGAACAAAAATAAAAGTACTTATGGGTTCTCAAATAGAAACTATAACTCATTTACTCCATTAGTTGATTACAATTTTGTATGTTATAAGTGAAAAAACTATGGGCACATAGCAGATTTTTGTAGAAGTGGCCTAGTGGAAACTTCTAGACAAAATAGAGAAGAGATACCCTTTGCAAAAAAAATAAACAACCCACAGGAGATTGGACAAGGAAGAAAGATAAATACAAGCATAAGAGTGGGGAACATATGCTTGCGCAAACTACCCTTTATGTTAAAAACAAAGGAAATTGATGGTACATTGATAGTTGATGCACAAGCCACATGACATGGGATAAGAACAAGTTTATCACTTTGAAGTAAACGAAGGCAATGTAACATTTGGAGATAATTCTACCACAAGAATAGCCATAAAATATACTCTTAGTCTTGATAATGGAAAGACTAAAATAAATAATTTCTTGTATGTTGAAGGTTTGGAACATAATCTTTTCAGTGTTAGTCAAATGTGTGATCAAGGACACACTCTCACATTTGGTTCTCAAGTATGTGAGATAATAAATAAAGGATCAAGAATATTAGTGGAAAATGCATATAGAACCTCAAATAATGTATTTATCCTCAATGAGATCAAGACAATTTTTTTTATATGGGACAAATATATGAGAGATGGTTATGGCATAGAAGAATGGGCTATATAAACTTTGATAATATAGTAAAATCATCACCAAATAAGTAGTGAGAGATATGCCAAATATTTCTAGTCCTTCAAACACTCTTTGCAAGCAAGTTGGAATGGGAAACAAAGAAGAGAAAGCTTCAAATAAAAGGAGTACCCAACAATGAAACCATTGGAACTCATTCACATAGATCTTTGTGGGCCTATAAGAAAACAAAGTCTACAAGTTTAAAAGTACTTTATGTTGCTCATTAATGATTACTATAGAATGACATAGGTTACATTTCTAAAATAAAAATATGAAGTATTTTAGAAGTTCGAAGCATTCAAAACCTTGGTTGAGAAAGAAACTAATTTGAAAATAAATTTCTTGAGATTAGACATAGGAGGTGAGTTTATATCAAATAAATTTGAAGAATTCTGTGAGATTCATGGTAGAAAGAGACATTTTTAAGCTCCAAGAACTCCACAACTGAATGGAGTGGTAGAAAGGAAGAATTGAACTATACAAGAGATGGCTAGAACAATGTTGAATGAAGCTAACATATCATACATGTTTTGGAGAGAAGGAATCAACACCACAATCTACATTCTTGATAGAGGGAAATCAAAGTTAACAACAACAAAACACCTAATGAATTATGAAAGGGTATACAAACAACAATTAAATATTTCAAATTTTTCAAAAGCAAGTCCTACATAAAGAGAGATGATGAGGACTTAGGAAAATTTTACTCCATATTTGATGAAGGCATCTTTCTTGGTTATTCATCAAGAAGAAACGGTTATTGATGTTACAATAAAGCATTGGAAAAAATTGTAGAGAGTGCCAATGTGAAAGTGGATGAAGAATGGCATCAAAAGGTGAAAGTACATGTTAAAACAAAGGAGCCAATATTCAAAGAATAAAAAGAAGAAGAATAAGAATAAAGGGAATAAAATGAAGAAGAAGAATGAGAACATGAAGATACAAAGACACCATTTATATTTTTTCAAAAGAATCATTCAAAAAATTTAATTCTTGGTGATAAAGATACGAGAGTTCATACTTGAAGAAGACTATCAAGTGCACTAGAACATGTAAACTTCTCTTTTGTATCTAAAATAGAGCCTAATAAATTTATAGAAGCTAGCGAAGAAAAGAATTAGATTGATGCCATGGAAGAAGAGTTGAATAAAATTGAGAAGAATGAGACATGGGAACTTGTTCCAAGACAAAAATATAAAAATGCGATTGGCATCATTGTAGAACACTCAACCTCGTAATCCTCTCTTAGGTTGGTGGGATGTTAAGGTTTATATTTTTCTACTTTAATCAGATTTGATCATAAGGGCCACTTATGGATTCTACTCACTGAGAAATTTCCAATGACTATAAATAAGCTCAAATCATATCTTTGGATATAAAGTTACAGCCTCATGAAGTTTCAAGGTCCTATTATCAAAATCCATCTCACTGGTACGTGACTTCCTACCACTCGTACCATCTGACATGTAACTAGCATGGCATCAAGGTGGCACCTTCCCTTCAAAAAACCTTTGTCTTCGTCATTCCGATGAATATTCCCCATTATTCAATCCTAGAAATGGTAGCTCCCAATCATTGGAATTCAATGGTTCTTATTACATCGAAACTCCTAACCTGCGATATCATTAGATTTCACTAGCCAATATTGGTTGTAGTGAGCCAACAAGTTCCACAATGAAACGGTGGCTGAGATCTCATCTCTCCTACTTGTTGATTGACGACTGTCATTTAATATCCAAATATCATTGTCATCCACACATAATCCTATTCATGCTTCTAGACCCATGTTGGGCATCCTCTAACAAACAAATGAGATCTATCAGTATCTATATTTGAAGGTCTAGATTTCAGTTGAAGACATAAGGGTCTTTAGTTCATCTGGGACCACTCGTTTCCATCGACCACTCCCATGGTGACACATGCCACTACAAAGAACACACTGGAAACCTCGTTGGACAACCACATTACCATGAAAACATTACTCCCTTTCTCTCTTACATGGAATCTACGAATGAGATCAACTCTCATCCACATAGCAGTCAACAACTCTCATTTCTTCTCCGAATCCTCATCATTTTCAACACTCTCTTGGTGGAATTTATCAAAGCTTCACTGATCTCCAATTTCCCGATGCATATTTTTCTGGAACCAACTACCCATATCTTGTTGGGGTTACTCTCGACATATAAATGGTCCTCGTTGCACCTTCTATGATTTTTTCATCTTCGTCGAGCTTCACATAAGTCCTGAAACTCATTCGTTCATGAAGAAGATACCTTCTTGACAAAGGGATGAGATCCACTCACCCTGCTGAATCAAATACTATAAAATTTCCCGAATTAAATCTGGGTTCTCCCATTCGCTAACACTCTGACTTTGGGAGATAGCCAATTTTCAGGGTCTTGCAAGGTTTGGTCCAAGCCTTCAAGAGTCCAAAAAACCTATAATACTGACATTGGCCTCTCAACTTCATAAAAATGGATATCTTTCATATCTTGCAATATTTCCACATAAATACCATAAATTCCTCAGGACTCAAGCTCCTCTATTCCTCACAGGGATCTCTCTGGACAATAGGATACTTACATCACTGTTTAAATGATCTTTATATCCATGTATTGCAATATTTCCTCCAACGCTGCAAGGTCCATAGGGACACAACAAATTCACACTTATCCAAATTCACATTTTAAGAGGTTAAAATAATGATAATGATAGTTGTATCCCAATTACTCATGGATATACAATTAATTGGTTACAAGGATTCATAATTCCCATTTAAATCAGGAAATTACATGTATATACCATTTATGCATAATTAAACAAACCAGTCTAAATACTTATTTGATCAGCGAAATTGCGAATACCAATTGACTGAGAGAGGATGCCTTTCCTCCCAACCTTAGGCCATACTGTAGAGTGCCTTCCTATTGTACACCACCTCCATGCCAAGCCATGATACCACAAGGGGAACGATTCAGCTAGTTTTCCAAGCTCAAGATGATCTAGGAAGGTTACTCTCCTTTCTCCACTGATATCAACATATGTTTCCCCCTTCCCACTGAGCTCAATAACTCTATAGGTTTATCAGGTGGTTTTTCAATTGGATTTCCTCTGCACAAGGTATTCCCTTCTCTTCTAAATAGTTCCTCAATGACCTCCCCTTACTAGTTTCAATTTATGTCTAGTAACAACCAAGTTGTAGTCCTATTTTTCTCTAGTCTAGATCCAAGTATTCTTTGTTTCAGGGTGATAATCATAAAATTGGACAAGCTTCCTATTTTCCTCAAGGAAATCTTTCCATTTTCCTCTCTTCTTCAATCTAATCTTATGCGTACCTCTGTTTGTTGCACCCTTACTCTATGAGTCTTCTACTCACTTATTTCTTTCCAGGTTGACCTTTCTTAGCTCCTATGTATGATCTCCCTCATGTGCACCCTTCCTCTCCTCTGATACCACTCTCCACTTGTTGAGTGTCTAGTCTAATGTCATGTGTGTTGTCTTTGGTGGTGTTTCTCTCACCTTTGGTCTCTTCCTCATCCAATTCTCCTTTGGATTCCCTTGGTCTTCCTATAGATCCAACCCGTGGTTTCCAGTTCCCAATTTGAAGGGGCAAGTCTTTCGTGTATTTTTGTCAGGTCATTGAATTGGCCCTTTCCTTATTCAAGATACCAATCTATCAACAACTATTAAATGTTCAAATCACTTATGTGACTTCCATTACTAGTCACGTCACTCCATACTAATCTGGTACGCTGGAAGGTGTAGGTTTATGATTTGAAAGTATAAGTTATCTTGTTAAACAAGTGTATTGTTTTATTCATAACAATATCTCAGTGCCACCTTACATGACCACTCAATCAATCCCTTCTTCATCAATTCCCACTTTTGTATCATGGTCGATTCTTTTCAAGGTTTTTCCCTCTCAATCAATAGTTTTTTTCTTTCATTACTTAAAACACAATTACAAAATTCATAAACATAATTATATGAAGCATTAGCATAATTATAGTCTTGGGGGAAAACAAGGTGTTACATTTTCATCCCCCTTAAATAATTACCATCCTCAATGTTTAAAACACCATGTATATACAAGTATACAAAAAAGGGGTTTTCCAATGTCATGGAATCTTCCAAATCCCATGTAGCCTCATCTGCTCCAAAGTGCTTCCATTGCACCTTAACCTGCATAATGGCTCAGTTCCAGAGCATTTTTTCTCTGTTGTCCAGGATGCATTGAGTTTCGAGATGGAATTCTCCCTCTGGTTCCACATGTATCACAGTCCAATGAATAACATGATTATAATCATGTACACATTTCTTTAAAAAAGACACATGGAACACATTATGAGCTCTAACAGTAGGTGGTAAAGAAATTTTGTATGCTACTAGTCCTATCCTCTCTAGGACTTCAAATGGTCAAAAGTAGTGGGGTCCCAACTTATCACACATCCCCATTCTCATGGAAAACCTCTTGGGTTTCACTCAGAGATAAACATGATCCTCCAATTTGAATTCTATGTGATTTCTCTTTCTATCTACATAACTGTTTTGTCTGTCTTGAGCTACCTTTAGGTTATGCCTTATCTTAACCATTCCCTATTCCATCTCTGTCAACAACTCTGGTCCTAGTGTGATATTGTCTATAGGACTGTCCCAACTGATTGGAAATCTACACTTCCTACCATACATAACCTCAAACATGATCATCTTCAATGATTCTTGATAACCATTGTGTAGGAAAAATCTACCAGGGGTAGATACTCTTCCCACTTGTTAGGATGATGCATAACAAGCATCCTCAACATGTAGCCTAATGTTTTTTCACTCTTTCGATTTGACCATTTGTTTGAGGATGGTAGGCCATGCTAAATTACAATTGTGTTATGAAGCCTGCAAATAGTCTTTTCCAAAAATTTGAAGTGAACTTGGCATCCCTATTTGGGATTATGGTCTTGGGTAAACCATGCAATCTGAAAATTTCCTTCATAAAATTGTTAGCAACATCTATGGCTTTGAAAGTAGAATTGATAGGAATAAAATGAGTTTCCTTGATCAAATTATCCACTACGACCATGATTGCATTATGTTTCTTGATTTTCCTTGGTAGACCTGTAATGAAATCCATGGAAATTATTTCCCATTTCCACTCTGGAATTTGCAAAGGATGCAATAACCTACCAAGATGTCTTTTCTCAACATTTACATGATGACACTCCACAAATTTTTCAATGTACTAAAATGTCCTGCTTCATTCTAGGCCAATAATACAACTTCCTTACTGTTGTCACCATTTTTTGGCAACCAAGGTGATCTACATAACATCTTCTATGGAAATCATCCATAACTAGATGTCTTAAATCCATTGAATTAGGCACATACAACCTGTTGTTATAAAACAACAACACATCAACCCCAAGCTTATATCCTTCATAATTATTTTCCCTCGGTTCTTGTTACAATCCTTTTATGACTTGATTGAAGAAATAGTCTTCCTGCAAGAGGGTTTTAATCCTTTTCTTGATATCAGACTCCCCTACACTTGTTGCTGCTAAGTGTACTTTTTGAACACTCCAGCTGAGTGCATCTTCCACACTATTCTCTTTTCGTTTTATGTGTTTGGTTTTGAAATCAAATTCACTAATCAACACCATCCATATGACTTGTCTAGCATTCAACCTTTGCTAGTCGAATAGGTACTTCAAAACATAGTGGTATATCATTAGTAAAAATTGCCTCCCGAGCAAGTAATTCATCCACATCTTCAATACATGCACAATTGATTACATTTATAGATCATGGGTAACATAATTCTTCTCATGCTCATTTAGCTTCCATGATTCATAGAAGATCACTTTCCCTTCTTTCATAATAACTCAACCAAGTCATTCTTTGCAAGCATTAATACAAACCAAGAAATCCTTTTCTGGGTCTGCAATCTTTAGAACACGGGCTTTAGTCAAAATATGCTTCAACTACTAAAATATATCTCCAAATTCTAGTGACCACACAAAATTTTTCTCCTTCCTTTGTAATGAGTTAATATGATTACCAATATTGGAAAATCCCTTTATGAACCTCTTGTAATATCCAACAAATCCCATGAAGGATCTTACTTCTACCACATTTCTATGGGCAATCCAATCCATGATTTCCTTAATCGTTTTGGGATCCACTGCCACTCCCTATGTTGAGATTGCGTGGCCTAAATATTGGATTTCATTTTGAAATAAATTAGCATATAGATGGTGCTCTCTCTACAATTGTATCATCATCCTAATATTCTCTTCATGTTCTTCTCTGTTCTTAGAATACACCAAGATGCCATCTACAAATACTAAGAAAAACTTGTCCAAATACTTGTTGGGAACACTATTCATTAAACACATGAATGTGGATAGTGAATTTGTAAGACCAAATGGCACCACTATGAATTCATACTGTCCATACCTCGTTCTAAAGGATTTCATGTGGATGTCCTCGTCCTTGATTCTGACTTCGTGATATTCTAGTATTAAATCAATATTTGAAAATATTAAAGCTCCTTTGGGACGATCATAGAGATCATCAATCCCGGTCAAAGGATATTTTTTATTGATGGTCATCTTATTTAACTACCTATAGTCATTGCAGAATCTCAAGGTGCCATCCTTCTTCTTTACAAATAGGGCTGGTGCTCCCCAAGGAGATACACTCAAGCTGATGTAGCCTTTATCCAAAATTTCTTTCACATGCACCTTCATCTCCAATAACTCTAGTGTGCTCATCCAGTAGGTAAATTTGGATGTGAGAACCACTATGTAAACGTGGATGAACCTGCAAAGATAATATCTATCTAGCAAAGGACATACATAGTTTGCAAAAAAATGAGAAAAGACAGAAATGAGAGAGAGAATCAAAGAATTGTATTAACTGAATGAATGAATGAATGAATGATAATTTACCCATGATATACTCAATATAACTCAACTAATGCGCACTAGAAGAGAAGCCAATGTGCCATAGTGGTGGTATATAGTGATCTGGACACACACTGATAGTCATGGGAGTTAACTGCCACCTAGTCTAAGTCAACTAACCTCTCAGTCCTCAGTTAACTGACTGAATCAGAGTGAAATGAGGAGGAGATTAGGGAAGCATCAATAATGCACCACTTTGGTGATAATCCCAAGGAAAATGCACATTTGCAGTGATGATCCCAATGTTGCATGGTGATGGAACCAATATGGCATCAAGAATCCACTCAACTGATCCAACTGAAGTGTGAACTGAAGAGAATATTCCCATAGAATGTAGGAAAATGAATATTCTCCCAAAAATGTAGGAGAATAATGACTAATAAACATAGGGAAAATCTTAGGAAAAAGAAATCCTAGGTGTGCGTGAAGTATCTCCAACACCCCCCTTGAACATCACTATGGTGAAAATAAAATAATTGGTCCCAACAATGAGGCCATGTTAGGTACCCAAAAACAAAAGACACATTGAAATAAACGAGGAAAGAGGGAACAATTAATGGGAACACCCCCCCCTCAAAGTACAATGTATAAAAAAAGAACTGAAAGTTGCTAGGAAACTGTGTCCTTCACTCCAAGATGAATGCACAGAGAATGTAACATCTACTCAGTGAAGGTCTTGTGATGCAGGAGCATCGCCAACAAAGCACTAGCGGAAGATAGATGGGCACACTAGCGTGTATTTTGAAATATTTTGAATTCCAAAGTTGGTGTATTAATGTAATATGTGAAAAATATTTGTAGTTATGAACATGTTTAATGATCAGAGGCTGAGCCATCGCATAAGATCGATGGGAGGATGTATTTTTCTTTAATGTGAAGGATTGCAGTACATATCTGGAGTGTTCTCTCTTATCTATTTGACTAAAATATTTATTTTAATCAATCTTAAGTAGTTGAAAGATTTTATTTCGATAGGATAGCTTTAGAGTAGTTGGAGGGAAGAACTCAAAGAGTCCCTTTGTATAAAGCTTTGTATTGTTGTCGAGAAGAGGTTGCTGAATCTAGTGTGTAGATTTCCATTGTAGCAGAAAGCTAAGAGCTATAGAGAAGTAGTGTATGAATGTATGTAATTTCATTTGAATGAATATAACAGAGAAACATTGTCCAAATGTGTGTTAATGCGTCTATTTGAATGAATAAATGGTATACTTTTTTATGTTTTATTCTCTATTTTTTCTTGATCTTTTATCTCTGCATGCATTTACATGGATGAATGTATGAGTCGTGATGAAGGGTGAATAAGTTTCATTTGTTTCTCTTCCACGAGAGAGTGCAAGGAGTGCATTGACATAGTCTGTTTTGACTCGTAAGCTCAGAAGATATGGCATGAACTTGTGTATGCAAGGAGTGCATAGACATCCACAAGGAGTGCGGGACAGAGTTTTCAGACTCGAAATCTCAGGGGGATTAGTTTGAATTTAGTCACAAAAGAGAGAAGTAGTTGGAGAACAGTCACAAAGTGTTCGAAGTATCCACAAAGAAGATGAGTGCAGAAGAGGACCTGTTGCAAGGCGTGCACAAGAGATATTTCAACTAACTGTCAAAGAGAGTGTTTTGAGGAACAAGAGAAGGTAGAAGAGGTTAAGATTAGAAGGGAGAGTGGAGGAAAATCTTCAAGGAGGAGAATCCCTGAAGTTTCCATCCTAATCCATGAGCATGATTCGTTCCAGAGAGAGGCGAACAATTCCAGACCGTCATATCTAGGAGAGAAATGTGGAGGTTGGTCGTAAGGTGTTTTGACACTTCGTAGTTCGAGAAGTTTGGAGGTGTTTCAAGAGAAGAGTCATGAACTTGTGAATTAATCGCAACCGTTGGCGTGTAGGAGACACGTGGCATAAATATTAAATTTCGGAGAAGGGCGCTTTAGGAAGAGTTGAAGGTAGAGCTTAGAGTATTTCTAAAGCCCGAATTCGTGAAGGATTGGCTGACGGTCACATTCCATGGTCAAAAAAATGGAAGGTAACATGGAGTTAGTACTCGTGAAGTTGAGTGTTGCTGGGAGCGCCGAAGAGTGAAGGAATGGGTAGTTCGACCCTACGGGTAACACAAAAAAGGGACCTATGTGTGTTAAGTATTCAGGGACTGTTGAAGGCCTGAAGAGTCAATCCGAATTGAGAATTTTAAGATCCAATATTGGGAGGTCACGTAGCCCCAATGAGGGAAGGGGTTTTGCGCCAAGAGTGGTATCATAGAAGATACATAATTTATTTCTATAGAAAGAGAAGTAGGTTGGTATTAACGAGAGGTATGACGTAGACCCCCTTCCCTCCTTGGGGATATGCGACCTCCCAGTCTTGGATATTTAAATCACTGATCCGAATTAGCTCTTCAATCTCCTCCTTGAACCCCAAATGACTTTACACATGCCCTCTTTCCTCCTAAGGTGCAGGTCATATCGTACCCATGTGCCCTCTCCTTAGAACTTTGCGACTTTGGCTTCACGAACACACCATCGGACCAGATCTGTGGTTTTCATTCCTTCTCACAACCGACGGTTGCGATTTACTCCAATCTTCAAAGCTTTGGGATTTTTTCACACTACGCACCTGAAATATCCCATAGTGACTTTCCTCCAAAGTTTCATATCTTTTGACATGTAATCCTTGGCGACCAACGACCAGGATATACTCTGGCCTTTGAAGCTCCTACGAGTTCGCTCTTCCCTTGTCTACAAAACTCCTAGAGTTCTTATGCTCCAAAGTTACAGATCCCACACCACGTTTTCCTATGGATTATGGATGGTCAATAACCTTTTTGGGACCCTCGCGAATCCTTGCTCCTGTACACACCAAGAAACTTAAACCCCGTGCACCTTAACTCTAGATCGGATGACTGTTGATCCATGCACCTAGATCTGACGGATGGGATCTGGTATTCTCCTCATGCTTTCCTCCTTATATCTGTAAGTGGAATCTCATGGCCTAGATCATGCTTCATAGCCGATCCAACAAAATATTTCTCTCCTCCTCGTGAGCGTTTCTCTTGAAATAATCTCTCCTCTTGCGCATACTTTGCACTTCTCTTGCAGTCTATAAGTTAGAATGTCTTCGACCTTCTGCACTCCTTGTAGAGGCTTTGTGATAAAGAGATATCTTTCCCAAGATTTGGATTGTTCATATCCTTAAAGTCTCAACCCTTTTCTTCTCCTCCAAAAGGGAACTTTGTGCCCTCCTGATAACCTCCTGCTCAATGCACACCTTGCGGAGCTCTCTTTTATAGAGTTTTCAGTAACTTTTTGAGCATCCTCCCCTTGACACTCTTCTCTCGATGAACTCAAAACAAAGTACTTTCATCTTGAACCTTCTCGATGCCCACCTGACAGAGCTCTACAGAGTTCTCAGTAATTCTGTCTTTCTCTCTGTGCCTCCTCTACACAATCTCTCCTCCAAGGTATTCAACAACCTTGAGGCTCCTCTCTGAGTATGTGAATTTTCTGGTGTTCCCTCCTGGCACATTCTCCTCTGAATTGAGAGAGTTCAGATACGCACTCCTTGTGTTGGCTCATAGAGTTTCCAATACTCTATCATGCACTCCTTGCATTTAGCTTAAAGAACCCAGAAACAATTCCAACAACTCACAAACAGAGAATTCTGTCTATCCCTGCAAATGAAACCTAACACATGCATCTACAACATACATTCATAAGCACACAAATAACACAAAGTAAACATTCACCACATAGGAATTGATAATAGGGAAATCTGTTCCTTTGTATTAATATCAGAATGTCAATTACAATATATGAAATCTTGGATTGCAACAAAGACTCGGCTCTCTCTCCTCTCCTCTCTTGAGTTTTTTACTCACTCAACTACTCTAAGTGCTGCTCTCTCTTACTATCTCTCTTGAATTTTGATACAAGAGTTTTTTTAACAAAAGAGGGTCTCCTAGAGCTCTCCCTCCAACTCGCCTACTCTCATTAATTACATTGAATTACATTCAATGGCAATCTAGTCTGAATCAAATCTAGATCCCATCATCTTGTCAACCATTAAAGGAGACTCAACTCCTACCTATACAAAGGCATCAACTCGGATCTTCCATCCTTACATCATTTAATTACATTTTAAAAATTTTAAAATGAGGGAAAAATGAGAGGGTTGGTGCCTCTAACCTCCTTGAATGTTCTTTGATGTGATGGAATGATGGCGTGCTGCTGAGGTGGAGTGATGCTCCTGCATCAAGGCATCAGTTACATCAAGACAATTCCACCTAGAAGATGTGTTGATCCACCCATAGCTAACAGAACTATGGAAAGGTATATGAGAGAACTGCATGAAAGGCTAGATGCCATGGAAACAACACAAAGGAGAGCACCTGATGCTGGAGAAGTCAACGATGCAGAGAATGAATAAGTAGGAGTCTAAGCGATAGATGAGGATGCTATGGAATAACACTTGTTGAAAGAGGTTGTCAAGTTGGGAGCCAGGGTGAAGATCGACATCCCAATGTATGAAGGAAATTTAGACACAGAAGAATTGCTTGATTGGATATGAGAAATGGACAATTATTTCAACTATGAATATGTCAAGGAGGATAAAAAGGTGAGACATGCCGTCACTAGGTTTAAAGGACATGTAACACTATGGTGGGATGAACTGCAAGCTGACTGAAGAAGCAAAGGAAAACAAAATATCAAGAGTTGGGATCGAATGGTAGCCAAGATAAAGGAGAAATTCATACCCAAGGATTACCATATAAATCTGTTGAGGAGGATGTAGAACTTGAGACAGAAAGGGATGACTATGAAGGAGTACACCGAGGAGTTCTACAGATTGAACATCAGGGTTGGACAGAGAGAGAGAGAGAGATGAAGACAAATTTGACGGGTACATCAATGTCCTGAGATATGATATCCAAGATGAAATCATCATGGTGACAATTATAACCGTAGAGGATGCGTATCATATTGCGCTAAAAGAAGAAGAGAATTTGACTAGGAAGCAGAGTCAACAAAACATAGGAAGAAGCTTGAAGTAAGGTAAAGGAGTTGCCCAAGATAAAGCACAGAACCCCAAAGGCCAGGTTGAGAAACCACATAGTCACTTTGAGAGAGGAGGAAGTTCCCGAGGGAGGAAGAATGTTGGTAGAAACTTGTTTCACGGATGAAGAGGAAGAGGCATAGGAGGAGAAGTAAGATGTTATGCATGTGGAAAAATAGGGCACATGTCTTGGGATTGTCCCTAGAGGAAGAAATAAGGAGGTGAAGCTCACATTTTGGAAGTGCATAAGAGAGATGTGGAGGCATAAGGAGATACTTGATGATGAAGAAGGTTCTCTTAAATCTAGGGAAAAAAATTAAAAGGCTAGTGCAAAGGAACAGTTTGTTCAGGACAACTTGCAAAGCGAGGGATAGATTTTGCAAGGCAATAATTGACAGTGGGAGCACTGATAACTTAGTATCCATGGAGATGGTGGAGAATTTAGAGCTGGAGACAATGGTACATCCGACGTCATACAAAGTCTCATGGTTGCAGAAAGGTCATCATGTAACAATAACTAAACAATGCCTGGTTGAATTTAAAATAGGAGGATATAGAGATGAAGCTCGATGTGATGTGATTCCCATGGATGTATGTCATGATTTTTTGGGAATACCATGGAAGTATGACATGAATGTTATTCACGATGGGAGGAGAAATGCTTACACCTTAGAGAATAATGGTAGGACACACATGTTATTGCCAATTGAAGAGAAGAATGCAAAGGATGAAGCTAGCACGAACATACTTCTCATGAGTGGGAAGGAAATCTTGAATGAAGTGAAAAATGAATAGGATATGAAATTTGTTGTAGTAAGGAAGCCAAGGGTTATCCTTACAAGTACTTCGATGGAAGATTTGCCTGAGGAAGTTCAGGAACCGCTAGAGAATTTTTTCCAATATAGTAGTGGATGAGTTACCAAGCTCATTGCCACCTATCAGAAGTATCAACCATCACATTAACTTGATACTAGGAAAAAAAATTCCGAGCAAAGTCGCGTACAGGTTGACACCTCAAGAAAATGAGGAGGTGAAAACAAAGGTTCAAGATCTGTTAGACAAAGGACTGGTTAGAGAAAGCTTGAGTCCATGTGCAATACCAATTGAATTGAGTCTGAATAAGGATGGAGGATGGAGAATGTGTACAGACTCAAGGGCCATAAACAAGATCACCATCAGATATAGATTCCCATTACCGAGGATGGATGACTTGATGGATTGTTTTAGTGGAGCGAACTATTTTTCAAAGATGGATTTGAAAAGTGGATATCACCAGATAAGGATGAGAGAAGGTGATGAGTGGAAAAAATAATTCAAGACAAATGAGGGGTTGTATGAATGGGTTGTTATGACTTTTTGCTTAACAAATGCCCCGAGTACTTTTATGAGGCTAATGAATGAAGTGTTGAAATATTTCATTGGGAAGTTTGAGATTGTATATTTGGATGATATACTAGTCTTTAACAAGACTAAAGAGGAGCACTTGAGGCACTTGATGTTGGTAATGAGGAGGTTGAAACAAGAGAAGTTGTTGATTAATCTGAAAAATTCCTCTTTCATGAAGACATAACTTGTTTATTTTGGTTTTGTTATTTCTTAAAATGAATTGAAGATGGATCCCAAAAAGGTGAAAGCAATCAGAGAATGGTCGTCACCGAGAAATATCTTTCAGGTGAGAAGCTTCCATGGATTAGCATGTTTCTATCGGAAGTTCATCAGGAATTTTAGTGGGATTAGTGCTCAAATGATGGATACAGTGAAGAAAAGACACAAGAGTTTCACATGGACAAAAGAGGCTGAGAAGAACTTCAACATATTGAAGGAAAAGATAACAGAACAACCTATTCTAGTATTACCGGATTTTAGAAAGACATTTCAGGTGAGGTGTGATGTGAGTGGAGTTGAAATTGGAGTGGTCTTGAGCCAAGATAATAGGCCTATTGCGTATTTAATTGAGAAGTTGAATGAAGCCAAGAAGAAGTACTCCACATATGACAAAGAGTTCTATTCCATAATTCAAGCCTTGAAGAAGTGGAGGAACTATCTTGTACCGAAGGAGTTTGTTTTGTATAACGATAACCAAGCTTTGCAATTCATAACCAGAAAGGAGAAGTTAAACTAGAGACATGCCAAGTGGATAGAGTTTATGCAAAATTTTACTTTTTTTATTAAACATATTTCTTGTAATGCTAACAAGGTTGTTGATGCATTGAGTAGGATGTGTCTAACTCTGCAGGAATTTCAAGTGAAGACCTTGGGATTTGATCACCTTAAGGAAATGTACCACACTGATCAAGATTTCGGGGAGGCATATGAAGCATGTGTGAATCCTGTACTCAGATACATAAGCCATTGGGTTGAATATCTGATTCAGGATGGGTTGTTGTTCAATGGATTCCATTTGTGCATACCAAAGTGTTCGATGAGGGATAATTTGCTGAAGAAAAAGCATAGTGGAGGTCTATCGGGACATTTCGGCCATTACAAAACATTTGACCAGTTGAATGGTTCATATTATTGGCTAGGTATGAGAGAAGAAGTGAAGATATTTGTGAACAAGTACAAGATTTGTTAGTATGGCAAGGGGAACAAGAGAAACACTGGGTTGTATCAGCCATTTCCTATTCCAGAGAGACCTTGGGATGCGATAAGCATGGATTTCATGTTGGGGTTGCCAAGGACACAAAGAGGAAGTGATTACATATTTGTGGTAGTTGATATATTTTCGAAGATGGCACACTTTATCCCATTCCATAAGACCAGTGATGCAATGCATGTTGCGAATTTGTTTTTCAGAGAGGTTGTGAGACTCCATGGATTGCTGAGGAGTATAGTTTCAGACAGGGACACCAATTTTGACATTGTGGAAAAAGATGGGGACAAAACTATATTTTAGTTTTGCGTATTGTTGATGAATGCAACTATGTGTGACATTCTCCAACTTACAAACCTGAGAGATTTGGATCATTGCAGCTATGTGAGTCTTTCTCTCAGCTTACAAACCTTGGAGAAATCCCCTAAGAAGGGTACGTGGTTCCTTCTTGAGATAGAGCTAGGAATGTAGAAATGACTTCCTGCATTCAGAGAGTTGAGAAGAACTTCAGATGATTATCCAGTGGGAAAGGTGATATGTTAAGTTAGACGTGCCTATGGATGAGCACAAGGTGAACGTGTGAAATCCCAAAGTGTTGGGTGCATTGTCATGTGAACATAAATGAAGATGATGTATTATAATCCTCTGAGTATCAGAGTTGATGAGAAAAATCTAGATGATTCTCTTGTGTGAGGCAGTGGGAAAGAAGATCTGTAGAGTGGACTTGCTTGTGGACAAGCACAGGTGAATGTGTGAAAATATGGTTCTTCTGTGTAATGCAGTGAGCCAAAGATATGACATCCCTATGGATGTGCCCCTAGTGGATGAGCACTAGTGAGTGTATCATATCCCTTTCTATATGTTGTTCAAGAGTCAAAAGTGCATGTAACCCTAATTGTAATGTAAAGGGTCCAGGTCGCCCCCACCTTAATGTGATTAATAATAAATGTAAAAGATAATTAATTTGGTTAATATTAATATTAATAATAATAATAATATAATAATAATAATAATAATTATAATGTGACTCAGAGAGGTCGGCCATGTTGAGACAATAAACACTTCTGTTGACATATTTAGGTTAGTATAAGTAAAGGTAAAATCCCCATTGTGGAAACACATCTTCATGTGAGTTTGGAAATTTCAGCAAGTACATTTACTTGGGAAAAGTGTACACCTCTCTTGGGCACTAGTCTTCTAGGGCTTGAGAACCCTCTTGTGTGCTAGGTCTTTCTTGGTGGTGAAGGTATTTATCTTGAAGAATATAGAAAAGGATTTGGTTGGGTTTTCTTCCCTTGTTGAGAAGGGGTTTCTAGGATACTTCTTGTGTTCTTGTGCATGGTGTTTCTTCTTGTGATCTTGGTTGCTGCAACATTATTGTCTATGGTTAAGTTAAATGCAAAAATGTTATGAAATTCATGGTTAACCTGTATTATTGAAAAATCAACATGGTATTAGGGCATAGGTCTTGAAGAACCCATTTCACAAGCTACAAGATTTTACCAATCATCCCTCCTCTTCTGCAGAACCATACAACCTTCCTAGGTTTCTAGAAAATTCATACGACCCTCTTCTTTTGAGTGTTTCAGCCCCTAAAACTTGGACTTTGAGGACAATTTTGGCATGGGAGAGTACGGAATTCTCCCACACCTCCAGAGACTCTCAAAATGAATTTCTGAGCATTTTGAAATTTTGTCCCTAGGGTTTCGCATTTTCTGCAGATTTGTATTTTTAGGGTTTTTGCAGCTCTTTGAATAATCCTTCAAGATTACCCATGTTCTTCTAAATTTCAAGGGTTATTGTTGGCAGTCATAATCCAAAAAAAACCTAAGGTTGCTAACCTATCCTAGGCATTAGGTTTTCTAGCCCAATTGACAAGGGTTTGTGAAGAATATAAAATTATGATGAACACAACTATGATGGAAGATAAGCTTGATGGATCAAGCAACTTCAAATTCCTGGAAGACAAGACTTCAGAGGAAGGATTATTATGGGTGATACAAAAAGGTGACACTATGACTACCCTCTTCATGAAGATGTCAAGAGAACAAAGATCAACCAGGTGCCATTGGAGAAATCATATTAGCACCCTTAGGTATTCACTTGTATATATATTATTTGTATCATTATCATGAGGGTAATTGTAGGAGGATGGAACCTTTTGCTAAAGTCATGGATCCAGAGGGATATCAATACATTTATAGGAACAACACAATGGAAGTGAAGAATCCAGGTTTGATTGTTGTAATTGTCATTCCTATAATCTATATTTCTAAAGTTTGCTACATTACAAGTAGATGTTGTAGCTGTGACAACAGTCCTTAAATTGTTTTGATTCTAGAGATGTACTCATTGTTCTTCTTTAGGAGATATTCTTGTTTTATTGTTCCAGACAGGTTAACAACAAAGGAAGATGTTTATCCTTCAGAGGGAGTCACTTGACTTAGAGGGAGTCAAAACTATTTGAGAAAGAGGAAGAATAGAACCATCATTGGGGAAACCAATGCAATAATAAATGAGCAGAATCCTTCTATGATTCTATGGGAAGAAGCATGCATGACATAATATATGTTCATAACAAGATTCTTCACAAGACTTTAAAAAACAAAAACATAAACTCCCAAAGAAGCCTTCACTGTAGTGAAGCCTGAGATTGAACACTTCAGGATATTTGGGTGCCCAATGTATTTTAATGTAACCAAAGAGAAGAATTCCAAGCTAGATCCTTTAGAAAGAAAGGATACAATGAATCTTCAAAGACATTCCAGATCGACATCCCTGGTCAGAGACAGATTGAGACAAGCAAAGATGTTTCCCTTTAAGAAGAGACAACTTTTCAAAGATTGAGAGAATATCAGATGGAGATTAATAGTAAGACAATAACTTCTCCCCCTTCAATAGTTCATAGGGAAACAAAAATTATTCCAGTTGATCTAGTTTCTCCAGTTGATATGTTCTGATACACCCACTAGTGCTCATCCACTAGGGGCACATCCATAGGGATGTCATATCTCTAGTTCACTGCATTACATAGAAGAACTAGATCTCACACGTTCACTTGTGCTTATCCATAGGAACATCCACTCAAAATTCCATTTCAAATCATGTATGGAATGAATCTAATAGGAGTGTCGAAGTTGAGATATCTAAAGAAGAGCGAATTTAGGAGCCCTGGAGCCGAATATTTCACTACATAAATGCAGGAACTTCATAATCAGAGCAAGGAGTAGTTGAATAAGAGCAACAACAAATACAAACACAGAGATGATCAACATAGGAGGAAGCTTGAATTTGAAGTTGGAGATCAAGTTCTAGCACATCTAAGGAAGGAGAGGTTTCCAAGGGGAACATATAATAAGTTGAAGTTGAAAAAGAAAGGGTCCTGTAAAATCCTGAGAAGATTTGGTGAGAATGCTTATGAGATAGAGGTTCCAGGAGATGTGGGAATATCACCCATATTCAACATTGCATACCTGTACCCATACAGGGAGGATGGAGCTGGAGGATCCAAATATCAGAAGAAGATCCAATGGGAGAAACAGATGCCTGTAGCAGAGAAGCCACAGATGGAGAAGATCATAGATTGACAAGTTGGTAAGAAGACCAGAAGGAAAACATATTTTGAATATTTGGTAAAGTGGAAAGAACGACTAGTAGAAGACGCCAGTTGGGTTGGTGAAGAAGACATCCAGAAGGATGGAAAGTCAGTGTAGGAACTCATGGACTGGATTCCATGATTTTTTTAGCCAGAGGAGTATGATGCAGGAGCATCGCTAGCAAAGCACAAGCGAAAGACAACTGGGCGCACTAGAACGTATTTTGAAATATTTTGAATTCCAAAGTTGGTGTATTAATGTAATATCTAAAAATTATTTATAGTTATGAACATATTTAATGATCAGAGGTTGAGCCATCGCATAAGATCGATGGGAGGATGTATTTTTCTTTAATGTGAAGGATTGTAGTACAGATCTAGTGCATTCTCTCTTATCTGTGTGACTAAAATATTTATTGTAATAAATGTTACGTAGTTGAAAGATTTTATTTCGATGGATAGATTTAGAGTAGTTGGAGGGAAGAACTCAAAGAGTCCCTTTGTATAAAGCTTTGTATTGTTGCCGAGAAGAGGTTGTTGAATCTAGTGTGTAGATTTCCATTGTAGCGGAAAGATGAGAGATACAGAGAAGTAGTGTATGAATGTATGTAATTTAGGTTGAATGAATATAATAGAGAAACATTGTCCAAATGTGTGTTGATGCGTCTATCTGAATGAATGAATGGTAGAGTTTTTTATGTTTTATTCTTTATTTTTTCTTTATATTTTATATGTGCATGCATTTACATGGATGTATGTATGAGTCACGATGAAGAGTGAATAAGTTTCATTTGTTTCTCTTCCATGAGCGAGTGCAAGGAGTGCATAGCGTCTGCAAGGAGTGCGTTGAGAGAGTTTGTTCTTACTCGTAAGCTCAGAAGAGATAGTGTGAACTTGTGTATGAAAGGAGTGCATAGACGTCCATAAGGAGTGTGGGACAGAGTTTTCAGACTCGAAATCTTAGGGGGAGTAGTGTGACTTTAGTCATAGAAGAGAGAAGGAGTTGGAGAACATTCACAAAGTGTGCGAAGTATCCAAAAAGAAGCTGAGTGAGGAAGAGGACCTGTTTGTAACACGCCAGGTTTTGAACCCCCATATTAAATAATGTATTTTGTTAATTGTTGAGAGGCCAGAGTGACCAAAAAATTATTAAAAGGCTAGTGTGCAAAATAAATGTAATGTTTTGATCATTATTAATAATAAATACATCACTGGCTGCTAGACGGACAAGGACTAGAGTTTTAGGGGGATATGATTCCACAAGAGAGGGGGATTGAGTGGATAAATATTTATTCTTGTTTTAATTACCCTTTTTTCTAAGGGAGTGGATCAGTTACGTGAGCTTCTTGGGGGAGGAAAGTAGGTTCTTGTTCCCCCTTGAAATACTTAAACCCGCCCCTGGTCTATTGGGGGATTGGTTGATTGCTCGTTCTCTCATTCATTTGCATATGCGTTCATTCACTTTATCACTCATTCATCCATCCCATCCTTACCTATCACTCATTGATCCATCCTCATCTACGTCTTAGATTTGGGAAAGGGAAACGAACTACCAAAGAATAGCCATGGTATTGTTGACTGTAGAGGTTGCTGGTGTAATCCAGCCATGACTTGAGGCCTGCATGTATGAGATGAATTGGCCAGTGTCTAGATTTGTTCACAGTTGTGAGTTCTAAGAGTTACATCATGGATATTCTAGACCAATTATGTTGGATCCATGGAAGGAGAAGGACTGCCTGAGGGACTGTGTGACAGAGAAGGCTGGAGGTCCATTCTCTTGGGTGGTGAAAGAAAGGTAGAAGAGAGTTGGGTACTTGGATTGCTGTGAGTGCTGGGAAATCTTGTGAGAGCTTGAGTGCTGACTATTTCAGGAAGCCAAGTAACACTCTAGAGCTGTCCTTGTTTATTCATAGCCCTGGCTCGGGGGTGACACTGTTTTTGAGATTTGTAATAATAGTGTCTACGGTTGGGTGGACCGTCCTTGGTCTGTAGCCAGTTTGTGTCATATTTTATAAAGTTAAGTGCTCTCTATTATGGTATTAGTTATCTGTATATGAATGAATTTTGTTGTGTATTTATTTATCGTTTAATTGAATCTTTAGAATATGCATGCTTGTTGGTTATTGTTGTGCATGTCATTATATATTTTCTTTTATGCATCCTTATTAATTTAAAGAGGTATCGGTAAGAGAAGGAAGCCCCAGGGTGGGCTTGAAGGTAGCATACCCATCCCGTGGGTGGCGAGGTATGTTACAGATTGGTATCAAAGCTTCTGGTTGAAACACCGGGCCAATATGGGCTAGTTCTTTTGCTCAAAGTCTCATGGTTGAGATCAAATTCTGACCTTGAAGTCGAAAAGCTTAGGAGGAATGGTGCTGCAAATTCTGCACAAAAGCCAGAGTGTGATAGATCCTTTATAAGGGATCATGGGATCATGACCATCCTTTTCGAATACATGAGTGATCCTCACTTTGGGATCAAGAGAGATCTGAGATCAGTGGATCAGAGGGCAGGTGAACAAGGGCCATCCAATGAAGGCAAAGCCAAGGTTAAGTCACAACCGTCAAATCTCATTGGAGAGAAATCTATGGTGGGGAGACATTATGGGGATCAGGAAGAAAATTAATGTTTCTGCAAGTTGTGAGCTCGCAATCACTCAGGATCGTTGATATTCTATATCAAAAGATAAACGATGGATATCAATCCTACTATGAACAAACATCTTCTCTTTGCGGAGATCGGGAAGGAAATTAAAAGGTGAGCAAGTTGGGTCTCTGCAATCACTCATTGTCATTGATATTCAAGAAAGAGACACGTGTCAGTCGATTGGTCAGTTCGAGGATTCTATGCTCGGGTGTTTTGAAGTGTTATAGTGTGAAGTATTCTAAATCCCAAAGATCCAGAGCGATTAAGTAGTAAATCTCTAAAGAGCGGTGGTTCAGGGAGTCAAACACTTTGACTTTCGAGGGAAATTTTGTATTGTGTTGCAAAAACCTCTGAAGCTCAGAGTCTCATAGCTCTTATCGACCATGGATCTCAGTTAGGAGCATGGACTGTTGATTCTTGAAACCTTTGGGGGTTTGCTAGTTCAACATTCAGAGGAAGTGAAGTGTTGTGCAGTAAGATCCTCTGAAGCTCGGAATACCAAAGTCTTGGAGTTCCAAAGTGACGTGGAATGATGACATCACCTAGGGTGAAGTGGACCCACTTTTTTGTACCACGTGTCAAATTGATTCATGCCTTTTACAGACCTTATGTGCCAGTTGGAATCTACATGTGTCACTCGTCGATTGGGCCACGTGACATCTCCATATTTTGACACGTAGCACCCCTGGTGCACAATGCTAAGAATACCCCGACAATTCAGAATGTCAACGTTTGATATTTTTCAGGTGTGAAGTTGTAAAGAACCTTGAAGCTCCGGAGAGCCTCTCTGGGAGTTGGCCAGTTTGAACTTTGGGAGAAATAAGGTGTTAAGTTAGCGAATCTCCTGAAACCCAAAGTTTCAAAGTACCGGAGTCTTGAGGCTCCGGGGAACACCTTTTCGAAAGTTCGGCATTCAAGAAATGTGTTGTGTTATTGTGAGAAGTTCTCCAGAGTCTTGAAGCTCCGAAGTGCTGAAGTAGTAAAGCTCCGGAGAGAGAGGGTTCAAGAGTTTTCAATTCAATGTTCGGGTGTTTTAAAGTGTTCTGGTGTGAGAACCTTCGAAGTTCTGAAGTCTCAAAGATTTGGATAAATTTTTTTTCATCTAAGCGCAGGGTCATGACCATGGTGACATGCAGTTGAGAGTTGAGGGAAGAAGGGATAATGGCCAAACTGTTGTTTTCAAGATAGAAAAGTGCTAAGGAAGGATTTAGCCCGTGATTTAGAGTCATGGTCACCTGGGAAGGTGGTTTGAAGGGAGTGCTTGTGCATAATTAAATTTTGTATTGGATGAGAGATAACATGGAAGTGTTATATGGTGCATATTGATACATATATGTTCTTCATGAATTGAGAAGAAAAAGGACCTATAGCATGGTTTAGCAAATTTTGTTTGTCATATGCTTAATTCTAACAAAATTGTCACTAGAATTAAGGGGTTTAAACACGTCAGTTCAGAATGTGTATTGAATAAATGGAAGAAGGCGAGGGAGCCTCTAGCCATGATAAGGAAGCCAAAGGCCAAAATACCAGAGTTTGTAATGTAGAGACAGAGTCCAATGGACGCAAGGGAAGAGTAGAGCATGAAACATTAATAGAAACTGTAAGAAGCCTGAAAATAGAAGTGAGAAGCTACAAACAAGACAATGAGAGACTGATGAGAGAGAAAAGTCAGCTAAATGTTCAAGTTACAGAGCTTAAATCAGTTGCAGAGGGAAATGAAGAAGGTATCAAACTAAAAACCAAAGGAAGAAGGCAGGTTTCATGAAATAAGAAAGGATCGTGGTAGAGATGGTCATTCAAGAAGTGCTAGTAGAAATCATAGACACCACTCACCTCCTTAGTCAACAAATTTTTTTTATGCATTGGAAGATTCCATAAGAAGTACAAGGGTGTCTCATGTTAGGCACCAAAGAAGGAGACATGAAGTGGACAATTTGCAAGGAGAGTCAAGGAATCTTAAGCTACCCTATTTGATGATGAAAAAGAAAGGGAAGACAATGTTGAATCCTGGTTGCTTGGACTCATGAGATATTTTCAATTGCATAACTATTCATCAAACCTAGAAGCTAGGATTTCCACCTACCATTCACATAGGAAAGATGCAATGTGGTGTGATCAACTGAAGCAAGTTGAACATATTAATGAGAGTAGGATCACTTGGAAATAGTTCAATAAGTACTTCCAAAAGGAGTACCTCTCAGAGAATTTACATGACAAGAAAATGAAGGAGTTCTTTGAACTCGGACTGGAAAGCATGACTATGGCAGAATATGAGAAGAAGTTCTTGGGATTGTTAAAATATGTTGGTTTTATAAACGATGAAAGGGTAAAGATACAGAGGTTTTTGAGTGGACTGCCTGATTTTTATAAAGAAAACATTAGGTATGATGAGACCAAGACCTTGACTGAGGCCATCAAGAAGGATAAATACTTGTATGAGCAAGTCTAGGGTAGAGAATCACTACAAAAATCTTGGAAGGATAAGAAGAATAAGTCCGATCAGAGGAGGAAAAGATTCAAACCTCCCTTCAATAGGAATGAGCCTAATATAAATCATCAAGATCAGTTTGCTAAGGGTGAATCCAAGAAAGAAGACTCTGGAAAAAGGGGAATGCCACCTATCCAATGCTGGGGATACAAGGAATATCACCTGTACAAGGATTTCCCACACAAAAAGGATAGAGTGAAGACTATGCACAACGTCCAAGAGGCTACAACAGTCGAAGATATGGGAAGAATCTATGCAGATTTAGATGATCAACAAGCAGAGTACCAGTCCAAAATGATCGAGGTGGAAGGTAAGATCATAAATCAATCTGTTGCTATTTTAATTGATTGAGGATAAAGTCATTGTTACATTGATCCTAAAATGGTGTATAGATTACATTTGGAGAAAAGTAAATTTGGAAAATCAATCTTGGTTTAGTTAGCCACTGGAACCAAAAGGAGAATCCATGATATGGTTAGAAGTTGTTCCATAAGTCTTAATGTTGTGAATACTAGTTTTTATCTAAATATCATACCATTGGGGTCTTATGATATTGTAATTGGAATGGATTGGATGGAAAAGAATCATGTTGTCCTATATTGTCATAGCAAGACATTTACATGTCTTTATGGAGATGGAAAACATAGCACTATAAAAGGAGTTCCAAGACCCATCTCTATAAGGGAGATTTCAGCCTTACAGCTGAAGAGATGTTTTAGAAAAGGATTTCAATTGTATGCAGCTCATGTGGAAGAGACAAAAAATACAAAGGGGCCAAGCCTTGAAGATTTCTCGATACTACAGGAATTTGAAGGTGTATTCCGAGAAATACTAGGGTTGCCACCAAGAAGGGAGATAAATTTCTCTATTGATTTAGTTCCAGGAGTTGCCCCGGTGTCAAAAACACCTTACATAATGAGCACACCAGAGTTATAAGAATTACAAATGCATTTGGAGGAATTTTTTAAGAAAGGGTACATACGTCCAAGTGTTTCACATAGGGGAGCACCAATACACTTTGTCAAAAAGAAGGATGGAACCTTGAGGTTGTGTATTGACTTTCGACAACTGAACAAGTATACTATAAAGAACAAGTATCCTCTACCCATAATTGATGACCCCTTTGATCAACTAAGAGGAGAAAATATATTTTCGAAGATTGACCCGAGGTCAGGATACCATCGGGTAAGGATCAAGGAAGAAGACATTCATAAGACAGCCTTTAGAACCAGGTATGGACATTATGAATTTGTAGTGGTGCCATTTGTACCAACCAATGCACCAACTGTCTTTATGTGCTTAATGAATGTCATATTCAGAAATCATTTGGATAAGTTTGCCATAGTATTCTTGGATGACATACTTGTCTATTCCAAGTCTGAAGAGGAGCATGAACATCACTTAAGACTGGTATTGCAAGTGTTGAGAGAACATAAGTTGTATGCCAAGATGAGTAAGTGTTCTTTTTATCAAAACAAAATCCTTTACTTGGGACAAATTATTTCAGAGTAGGGCATAGCAGTAGATCCAGAGAAGATCGAATCCATTAGAAGATGGACAACACCCAGAAATGTGTTAGAAGTCATATATTTTATGGGATTAGATGGTTACTATAGAAGGTTCATAGTAGGGTTCTCTAAGATTTCTCATCCCATCACTTCTTTGAAAAAGAAGGGAACTAAATTTGAATGGACACCTAAGTGTGAAGAGAATTTTAATCTGTTGAAAGAATTACTTGTGCACTTGTGTTAAAGATTGCCGACCCAAATGAAATTTTTGTGGTATGCACAGATGCATGTAAGGAAGGACTTGGGGGAGTCATGCAAAATGGACATGCCATTGGTTATGAGTCCAGAAAGCTTAAGGAACATGAGAGGTACTATGCCACCAATGACTTGGAGCTTGCTTCCATTGTCCATGCCTTGAATATGTGGAGGCATTATCTCATGGGGAAGAGATTTGAATTAATGACAAACCACATTGGCCTGAAGTATCTTTTTGAACAACTAACCTTGAATGCCAGGAAAACAAGATGGCTAGAATTTTTAAGTGAATATGACCTAGATATCAAGCATATCAAAGGAAAAGAGAATAAAGTTGTTGATGCACTTAGTAGAAGAGTGCATCTCATGCATGCTAATGCTGTCAGTATGCATCAATCAAAATTAAAGAGCATATTTTTAGATGATCTTGTTACAGATCCGCATTACCTACACGTAAAGGAAATCTTACAGCAAGGATATGTACCATAAAAAATAAAGGAGTATGAGATAAAGGAAGATGGATTACTCATGCATAAGAATATAATCTATGTTCCTAGTTCTAGAGAACTGAGGAATTTGGTATTGAAGGAAATGCATGATGTTCCTTATGCTGGACATCCTGGTTATCAGAAAAGATTACAACAATAAGAAGCCAATTCTTTTGGTCGGGAATGAAAAAGGATGTGGCTAATTACATCGCTCGATGTATGGAAAGTTAGAAGGTGAAGGCTAAGCATAGGCACCCACCGGGTTTGCTACAACCATTACCAATCCCAGAGAAGAAATGGGAGGTGATAACCATCGATTTCATAACTAAATTACCCAGGAAAACAAGGAAACATGATTCAATCATGGTGGAGGTTGACAAATTAACAAAGGCTACTCATTTTGTTCTTGTAAAAAAAACCCATACAACGACTAATATTGCAGAAATTTACATGAGGGAGATTGCTAGGTTGCATGGGATACCTAGGACAATTGTCTCAGACAAAGATACAAAGTTTACCTCCAATTTATGTAGGAGATTTTTTAAAGGATTTGGTACAAATATAAACTTTAGTACAACATACCATCCTCAATCAGATGGACAAACAGAGAGGGTCAACCAAGTAATTGAAGATATGATGAGAATTTATGTGATGGATAAGCCATATAAGTGGGAATATTACTTACACTTGGTTAAGTTTGCATATAATAATGGGTATCAAGATTCATTGAAAATGGGCCCATTTGAAGCCCTGTATGGTAGGAAATACAATACTCCAGTGAGTTGGGACAACCCAGTATATAGAGTGGTACTTGGCCTAGAGTTTCTCAAGGATATGGAAGACCAGATGGTTAAGACAAATCATAATTTGAAGGCAACTCAAGATAGACAAAAAGTTTATGCAGATAAGAACAGGAAATCTAGAGAATTTAAATTAGGGGAGAATGTAGTTCTCAAAGTGAAGCCCAAGAAAATCTCTTTGAAATTGGGTAGTTGTACGAAGCTAGCAGCCACATTCTGTGGTCCATGTGAAATATTGGACAGAATAGGGCCAGTTGCATACATGCTTGCATTCCCCGCTTCATTGAATGTGCATAATGTATTTCATGTCTCTTTACTAAAGAAATATGTACATGATCCTAACCATGTTATTGATTGGAAGTCGATTCAGGTAGAGATAGAGGGAGACTTTCAGGTTCATCCAGTGTGGGTATTGGATAGAAAGGTCAAAATGATCCGGAATCGAGTTATAGAGATGGTAAAAGTTCAATGGACCTACTACAGTCCTGAAGATGCTACTTGGGAGCATGAAGATGCCATGCGAGCATAATACCCACATATTTTTGAATAAATTTTGAGATTTTGATCTCTATTTTGTATATGCACTAAGGACAGTGCCAAAATAAGGGGGATATAATGTCCCTTTCCAAATAGGAGCTCCAAAAAAGGAGGCTTAATGGTCTAAACCACCCCATTAGACTATAGCTAGGTCCAAAGAGGGGTAAACAGTGTTACTAGAGGTCACTCTAGTCACAGGTGTTATATTCAGAAAGTGACATTGAGCTAACAAGGGTTAACAACACTTTTAAGTCATTATGAGCTAAAAATAGAAGTCAATAGTGAATTAGGGTTTCAGCAGTGATTTAGGGTTTCAACATGATTTAGGGTTTTGGAAAGATATAAAGGAAGGGTCAGCGACGTAATTCATCATTATGCAGATTATGACTTGTCATTGAGGAGAAGAGGCGCATCTTAGGAGAAATAGTTCAGTGTATTCCAGGAGGAAGACACCAGTTGGCTGATTTCGATGTTGAAAGACACACCCTAGTCACTGGGAAGATCATCCAGGTCTTCCATCATTCTTCATTGATTCCGCAGTGCTCCCATATTCTGGGTATTATCTTTTAGTTGCTTATTTGTATTCCGGCTAAGATCCTTTTGTCTTTAGATCTAGCCGAGTGTTGTTATTTTATTCAACCGCAGTTGCTTATTTTTTGGCTAAGATCCTTTGTATGTTGATCTAGTCGAGTATTGTCGGTTATTCAGACGCATTTGGCCATTTTGTAATCCACAGAGATATCATAATATAAACTTGCAGTCCTTTTTCACGTTTATTATTTGTATGATCATTTATATGCTGTAAACCGTTGATCCTACATACACATTAGCAGCGTTTCTCAGACTAGCCAAGTCAGGAACATTACAGTGGTATCAGAGCTTTAGTCCTGCTAGCCTGTGACTAAAGACAATGAGTGCAGTAGAAGACCCAGAGGTCCATGAACACGTAGGTGACGAATATGTCACTTACAACAAGCATCAGGAAAGAAGGCATAGGCCTGATTTTCCCCCTTTTCCTCCTAGCTTAGAGGAAGAGGAAGAGGCACACAGAGAAGCAGAGAGAAGGGCAGAGCGTGAGGTTGAGCGTGAGTTAGAGAGGATGCTAGGAGATAGATATGAGCAACTAGAGGGCAGTGGCAAGGCCCCCGTAAATCTAGAGGCAGCTTTCATGTAGGTTATCAATGATATGTTATCTAATCAACGGACCATGTCTCAGTCCTTGGCACAGGTGGTTGATAGATTGGCTAGAGTGGGCACCCTAGATACACAAGTCCCTCATGCAGCACAGGTGAACTCAGGAGTAGGCAGTATACCCCAGTCACCCTCTCACACATACACCTCTGCGAGTAGGATTCCCAGACCCTTGTTTCCCAGTTTCCAGAGGGAACCCCCGGTAGTAGCACCGCCACCAATAGCACAGAGGGCACCCATTCATGCCGACGTCATTGCTGAGTATATGAGGGAGTACACAGCATTGGGTCATGACTTCCATCAGGACATGACCTTAGTCAAGTACTGTGGACTCAAAGTCAGGAACCGCCCCAGAGAGATATAGAGGGGAGGACCACAACAACAGCAGGGGCATAACCTCGATTTCATCCGAAAAGTTGGGAAACTCACCATCCCTTCTTTCGATGGATCATCCAAATACACCGCCAGAGCTTGGGTACAGAAGCTAGACACATATTACAATCTCAACCAGATGACCGAGACAGAGGCCATCATTTTCACGACCTTACACTTGGAGGGTGAGGCACACGAGTGGTGGTATCATGGACTGGTGACATTGGGTCACAGTCGCATCACCTCCTATAGGGAGTTTACATATAGGCTCATGGATAGGTTTGAGAGGAAGGATCCCGAGATACACTTAAGGGATCTAGCCCAGTTGAGACAAACTGGCACAACAGAGGTGTTCATCACAGAGTTTCAGCGAGTAGTCGTGGTAGTGACAGATATATCAGAACCCAGGCTGATCATGCTATTCACAGAGGGACTCACAGAGCCTTTGAGAGGATGGGTGAAGGCATATAGGCGACCCACTTTGCAGGATGACATCCTTCACACTTGAGATCTGGCAGACTCAGTGCCAAAGACTAAAACTTTCTCCAAACCATTTGTGCCCCAGAGGGATCAAGATAGGAAGCCATTCCAGAGAGAATGGAAGGGCAAGGAAAAGTTGGATGATGAGACTAGGTGAGAGCTTATGAGGAAGAAGCTTTTCTTCAGCTGCAGAGATCCTTGGGTCCCAGGCCACAGGTGCATGGTCAAGGGAGAGATTCACGTGGTAGCAACAAACAACGTGGATAGTGAGGAGGAGGAGCAAGATAGTGGATCCACTATTTCAGAAGAGGAGTCAACACCAATAGAGGAGTATCTTCCCCGTAGACCACCGACACCCGCAGGAGCCCATCCTCTAGTAGTCCCACAACCGCCAGAGTAGGCTAACCGGAGGAAACCAACAAAGGGAGGAGTCATAACGACTCTTTCCGATGTTCCCAGATATGATACCCTCCATATCAGAGGGATTATTCAGGGGCAATGGGCAATCTCCCTGATAGATTGTGGGGCCACCCACAACTTCATCGATGCTTCACTAGTATCGAGACGGGCACTTCAAACAAAGGAGTTTGAGGGGTTTGATGTTGCGGTAGTAGATGGCCACACAATGGAGTGTCTAGACAGAATTCCAAACTTAGATATTAAGGTTAGGCAACTACATAGTGAGAGACACATTTTATGTGGTTGACCTATCAGACACAGGTGTGGTGTTAGGAGTTCAGTGGATGATTACCTTGGGAAAAATCACTACCAACTACCAAACCTTGGAAATGGGATTCAGAGATCAGGATGGGAAGAAGGTTGTTCTAAGAGGTATGTCGACAGGAGCACCTAGGACAGTTTCAACCAAGAGGATGGAGAGAATATCCAGACATGGGGAGGTAGCATATGTCGCAGAATGCTTGATCACTACTCAGAAGGATTCAAAATATCGACAACAATACCACACAGAGATCAAGAATTTAGTGGGATGACATCAACAGGTATTTGAGGCAATCCCACCTGGGAGACCACCTGACAGGGGGTTTGAGCACACCATTGAGTTAGAGGAGGGGGCCAAACCTATGATCACCCCCCCTATCATCATCCTAGGATATTCAAGGATGAGATAGAGAAGGCAGTCAAGGAATTTTTGGCGATGGGACACATCAGACCGAGCAACAATCCATTTTCTTCTTTAGTTGTCTTAGTTCTGAAGAAGAATGGCACCATGAGGATGTGCATTGATTACCGAGCCTTGAACAAGAAACCCATCAAAAACTAGTACCCTATCCCATGCATTGATGAGTTGATGGATGAACTACATGGGGCAGTTTTCTTCTCAAAAATTGATCTACGCTCTGGATATCACCAGATCAACATCCGAGAGAAGGACATAGAAAAGACGACATTTCGATGTCATTTTGGACACTTTGAGTTTCTGGTTATGCCATTTGGGCTAACCAATGCACCCACTACATTCCAGTCTTGCATGAACCATATATTCAGGGATCAGTTAAGGAAATCAGTCTTGGTTTTCTTTGAAGACATCTTGATCTATAGCTGGTCATGGCAAGAGCATATGAGGCACCTGGATGAGGTATTGAGCATCATGGAGGCACAATCATTATATGCCAAAGAGTCCAAGTGTGAGTTCAGTATGACAGAGATACTTTACTTAGGCCACATCATCAGTGCACAGGGGGTACAGGTGCACCAAGAGAAGATCAAGGCCATTCTAGATTGGCCAACGCCCAAGAACGTGACAAAATTGAGGAGCTTCTTTGGGCTGTGCAACTATTACAGGTGGTTTGTCTGAGGTTTTTCTCATCTTGGAGAACCGCTGACCGATCTTACCAAGCATGGGGCCTTCACATGGACCAAGAAATCACATGAAGCATTTGATCACATGAAGGAAGTCATGGGCACTCGTCCAGTGTTGGCACTACCAGAATTCACCCTGCCATTTGTACTAGAGTGTGACGCATCCGGTGAATGGATTGATGTAGTTTGGATGCAGGGAGGACACCCCATTGTATTCGAGAGCTGGAAGCTTAGTCAAACTGAGAGGTTGTACTCCATTTATGAAAAGGAAATGTTGGCAATCATGCATGCCTTGACCAAGTTTAGACAATATTTGGTGGGCAACAAATTTGTGGTCAAGACTGATCACAACAGTTTGAAGTATTTCCTTGAGCAAAAGGACCTCAGTGAGTGCCAATAGAAATGGGTGATGAAGGTACAGGCATTCGAATTTGACATAGAGTATGTCAAGGGGAAGAAGAACATTGTGGCCGATGCACTATCGAGGAGACCTGCAACATGTTCTTTGATGGAGATTTCAGTATATTGGAAATCCCACTTGTTAGTGGAATATTCCAAGAACAAGTTCGCTTGTGAGGTGATGGATGGGTAGATACAGGATGACTGGTACAGGGTCATTGAAGATGTCATATTTTACAAGGATAGAGTTTACTTGGTGCCATATTCAGGGCTTAAGAAGAAAATCCTCACCGCAGTTCATGATTCACCTCTAGCAGGCCATCAGGGGTTTTTCAAAACCTACAGACAGATCAGAGAGAGATTATCATGGAAATGCCTCAAACAAGACGTTATGAGACACGTAAGTGAGTGTGTGGCTTTCCAACAGAAAAATTTAGAGCATGTTCTTCCAGCAGGGCTACTTCAGCCACTCCCCATTCCAGAGAAGAAATGGGAGAGTATATCTATGGACTTTATCACCGATATACCCAAGAACTAGGGTAAGGACTATATCTATGTAGTGGTCGACAAATTGACCAAGTATTCTCACTTCTACACTATACCGACAGAGTACAACGCAGTTCAGGTAGCCGAGATTTTCTTCAGGGAGGTCTTCAGACTTCATGGGTTGCCAAAGAACATCATTAGTGACAGGGACAGTCGGTTCATAGGGACATTTTGGAGATAGTTGTTTCGGTTGGTGGGGATAGAGTTAAAACCTAGCACCAACTATCACCCTCAAACATATGGGTAGACTGAGATTGTCAAAAAGTGGGTTGAAGGGCATTTGAGGAACTATGTAGGAGGACAATAGAGAACGTGGGTAAAGTGGTTACATTTAGGGGAACATTGCTACAACACCACCTTCCACATGTCCATTGGTATGACACCCTTCTGAGCATTGTATGGATATGATGCTCCCACTTTGGTAGACTTGTTCTTTGGGGAGAGAAGAGCTCCCAAGGCCAAGGATTGGATCATAGAGAGTCAGGAGATTCTCAAATTGTTGAAAGAGAACCTGCAGACGGTGCAAAACTGATAGAAGATAAGCACAGACAGGCACAGGATAGAGCACAACTTTGAGGTTGGAGATTTGGTTTTCTTGAGACTCCAACCCTACAGAAAGTCATCTCTGAAGAAGAGTGGAGCCAAGAAGCTCAATCCCAGATTTTATGGTCCTTATAGGATCATGCGCCGAGTAGGCAAGGTTTCTTACGAGCTAGAGCTTCCAGAGGGGAGCAAGATTCATAACGTGTTCCACGTGTCTTGCCTAAAAAAGGAAATGGGACAATTCATTAACACATCAGAGGAGCTTCCCCCGTTGGATGAGGAGGGACAGTTGGAGTTAGTTCCAGAGGAGGTTTTGGAGTTCCAGGAGCAAAAACTAAGGAACAGGGTCATCAGAGAGTGTTTGATCAGATGGAGAGGGCTTCCAGTAGAGGACACTACTTGGGAGAGCGAGAAGGTGTTGTAGCACCCTAGACTGGTATTGCTTGAGGACAAGCAATTTCAGGAAGGGAGGACTGTAATGTCCCTTTCCAAATAGGAGCTCCAGAAAAGGAGGCTTAATGGTATAAACCACCTCGTTAGAATATAGCCAGGGCCAAAGAGGGGTAAACAGGGTTACTAGATGTCACTCTAGTCACAGGTGTTATATTCGAAAAGTAAGATTGAGCTAACAAGGGTTAACAATGCTTTTAATTCATTATGAGCTAAAAATAGAAGTCAATAGTGAATTAGGGTTTAAGCAGTGATTTAGGGTTTCAACATGATTTAGGGTTTTGGAAAGCTATAGAGGAAGGGTCAGCAACCTAATTCATCATTATGCAGATTATGACTTGTCATTGAGGAGAAGAGGTGCATCTCAGGAGAGATAGTTCAGTGTATTCCATGAGGAAGACACCAGTTGGCTGATTTCGGTGTTGAAAGACACACCCTAGTCACCGGGAAGATCATCCAGGTCTTCCATCATTCTTCATTGATTCTGCAGTGCTCCCATATTTCAGGTATTATATTTTAGTTGCTTATTTGTATTCCGACTAAGATCCTTTTGTATTTTGATCTAGTTGAGTGTTGTTATTTTATTCAGCCGCAGTTGCTTATTTTCTGGCTAAGATCCTTTGTATGTTGATCTAGTCGAGTATTGTCAATTATTCAGCCGCATTCGGCCATTTTGTAATCCACAGAGATATCATAATACAAACTTGCAGTCCTTTGTCACGTTTATTATTTGTATGATCATTTATATGATGTAAACCTTTGATCCTACACACACATTAGCAGCGTTTCTTAGACTAGCCAAGTCAGGAACATTACAGGGTAGGGGATGTAACACCCCGCTTTTTGAACCCCCATACTAAATAATGTATTTTGTTAATTTCTAAGAGGCAAGAGTGCCCAAACAATTATTAAAAGGCCAGTGTGCCCAATAAATGTAATTTTTTGATCATTATTAATAATAAATGCATCGTTGGATGCTAGACGGACAAGGACTAGAGTTATAGGGGCTATGATTCCACAAGTGAGGGTGATTGAGGGGCTAAATGTTTATTCTTATTTTAATTACCCTTTTGTCTAAGGGAGTAGATAAGTTATGTGAGTGTCTTGGGGGAGGCCAAGAGGTTCTTGTTTCCCTACAAAATACTTAAACCCGCCCCTGGTCTATTGGGGGGTTGGTTGGTTTCTTGTTCACTCCTTCATTCGCTTATGCGTTCATTCCCTTTCTCACTCGTTCATCCATCCCGTTCTTACCTATCACTCATTGATCCATCCTCATCTGCGTCTTGGCATTGGGAGAGAAACAAACTACCGAAGAATAGCCATGGTATTGTTGAATGTAGAGGTCACTGGTGTAATCCAACCATGACTTGAGGCCTACATGTCTGAGATACGTTGGCCTGTGTCCAACTTTGTTCACATATGCGAGTCCTGATATTTCCAACATGGAGATTCTGGACCAGTTGCACTGGATCCCTGGAAGGGGAAGGACTGCCTGAGGGACTGCGTGGAAGAGAAGGGTGGAGGTCCATTCTCTTGAGTGTTGTAGGCTGGCTAGAAGAGAGATGGGTACTTGGATTGCTGTGAGTGCTGGGAAATACTATGAGAGATTGAGTGCTGACTGGTTCGAGAAGCCAAGTAACACTCTAGAACCATCCTTATGGATTCATAGCCCTGGATCGAGGGTGACACTATTGTTGAGATTTGGAACAGTAGTGTCTACGCTTGGGCAGAACATCCTTGGTCTGCATCCAGTTGGTGTCATCATTTATAAATATAAGTGCTCTCTCTTATGGTATTAGTTATCTGTATATGAATGTATTATGCTATGTATTTATTTAGCGTTTAATTGAATATTTAGAATATGCATGCTTGCTGGTTATTGTTGTGCATGTCATTTGATATTTTATTTATGCGTACTTATTAATTTAAAGAGGTGTCATACCCGGCTTGTGGGTGGCGGGGTATGTTACACTGTTGCAAGGCGTACACAGGAGAGATTTTGGCTAAGTGTTGAAGAGAGTGTTCTGAGGAACAAGAGAAGGTATAAGAGGTTAATCTCATGAGGGAGAGTGGAGGAAAATATTCAAGGAGGAGAATCCCTGAGGTTTCCATACTAATCCGTGAGAAGGATTCATTTCGGAGGGAGGCAAACAATTCCAGACCGTCAGATCTGGGAGAGAAACATAGAGGTTGGTCGTAATGTCTTTTGACAATTCATAGTTCGGGAAGTTTGGAGGTGTTTCAAGTGAAGAGTCGCAAACTTGTGGAATTGCAAATTAATCGAAACCGTTGGCGTGTAGGAGACACGTGGCATAAATCTGGAAGTTTGGAGAAGGGCGCTTCGAGAAGAGCTGAAGGTAGAGATCGAAGTATTTCTGAAGCCTGAATTCATGAAGGATTGGCCCACGGTCACATTTTTTGGTCACCAAAATGGAAGGTAACGTGGAGTTAGTACTCGTGAATTTGAGTGTTGACGGGAGCACCGAAGAGTGAAGGCACGGGTAGTTCGACCCCGCGGGTAACAAAAAAAAGGGACCTATTTGTGTTAAGTGTTTGGGGACTGTTGAAGGCTTTAAGAGTCAATCCAAATTGAGAATTTGAATATCCAAGACCGAGAGGTTGCGTATCCCAAAGGAGGGAAAGTTGTCTATGCCATCTTGGTGAAGATGTCTGCAGTTTGTTCTGCTGAAGGAAAAAACTGCAGGTCAATGATCCCCTTGTGTACTAAGTCCCAGATGTAGTGCATGTGGATCTCGATGTGCTTCTTACACTGCCTCTAAAATGGATCTCTGCAGAACTTCAGAGTGCTCTAGGTCTCACACGAGATGATGATTGGATAGTGAAATTGAATTCCCAACTCAGTGAGAAAATGTTGTAGCCACGCCTGAATGGTTATGTTAACTACCCATATGTGCTCTTCCTCGGCTAAAGATAGAGAAATAGTAGCCTACTTCTTGCTTGACCAACAAATAGGCTAGAAGTTCAGACGAAGTGAGTAAACATATGTGGACTTATGATCAATGTTGGCTCCATCCCAGTCAAAATCAGTGAATCCGATGAGGTCCAATGAAGATTCTGCTGCATAGTCAATCCCAAAGGTGATGGTTCCCTATACGTATGGATGGATATGATTTACAACCTTCCAATGTATCTCACGTGACTCTTTCATGAACTGGGAGACTGATCTGACTGCATAGGAGAGGTCTGGTCTAGAGTGTGTGACATACAACAATATCCCCACTAGCTCTCTGTACAGTGTGTTATCTACCATTGGAGTGTCCCTACCATCCTCAAGTCTGAATCCTAATAGGAAAGGATTCAGGGCAGACTTGCAGTCTATCATGTGGAATCTCTCGAGGAGATATCATGCATACTTGGCCTGAGACATTTTGATTCATGATGCATCCTGATTAATCTTGAGACCAAGGGAGAAATGTAGCAGACCCATTTCTGTCATCAATAACCTATCATGCATAATCCTCTTGACTACAACAATCATTGAAGTCGAGCAACCGATGATCAAAAAATCATCAACATACAGAACTAGGAGTAGAAGTGAATCAACCGTCCTAGGCATGTAAACGTTCCAGTCTAACTTACAATGTACAAAGTTATGTGACAGAAGGTAGGAGTCCATCTTGGCATACCATGTACTTGGGGCCTATTTGAGGCCATAAAGGGACTTCTTCAGTCGACATACAAAATATGAATCCTGCATGAATCCCTAGGGATGATCCATATAGATATCCTCAGAGAGATCTTCATGAATAAATGAATTCTTCACATCCATCTGATGGACTTCCCATCCCTTGGTTTCCACAATGGGAAGTTTCAAGCGTATGGAATCCATCTTCACTACTGGAGAAAAGGTCTTGTCATAGTCAATGTCGTGCACCTATTGAAATCCTTTGGCGACTAGCATGGCTTTGTATATTCTAACCTATCCATATTCTATGCTCTTGGTCCTTTAGACCCATCTGCACTTGACAAGTTTCTTTCCTGAAGGAAGGGGAACTAGATCACAAGTTTGGTTCTCGAGGAGGGAGTTTTACTCCTCCTGCATGGTGGATTCCCAAAAGGGATTCCCAGAAGCATCGCCATAGGATTGTGGATCTAAAGAATGAGCAAAAAAAATATTCCTGGCTAGAATTGGTTCAGTGGTGGTGAGTGCAAGAGGAGGCTCCTCAAAATCAGATCGAATCCTCCTAGTATCAGCTGGATCCCCAACAAGATCTCCTACATCCTAAAGAGTGGTCTTGGCCCACTTGGGCCTTAGATTTGGCTTTGCATATGCATCTACGTGAACTGAATCTGCATTTGAATGTACTGATTCAATATCTAAATCATCTGAATACTCTGAATCATAACTCTCATCTGAACAAGAGGCGGCATGTGCATGCTTATCATCTCTGACAGGTGGAAGAACAAAAGTGTCTACATGCAGCTCTTGAGGTGCATGCGAGATACTTTCCTCGAATTGGACATTGTGATCAATGATGAGTCGGTCTATAGAGGGATCAATGAGTCTGTATCCCTTCACACCGTCTAGGTATCCAACAAAGATACACTCTATACTCTATGATCAAGTTCCTTCCTCTTCTCATAGGGAATACTGGCCCATGCACATGAAATGAATATACAAAAGTGGGTCGCTTCCGGTTTGAGGCTGCTCTAATCCTTGAAGGGGGTCTTATCCTTTACATATCTATGGGGGGATCTATTTCAGATGTATTTTTCACAATTAAGTGCTTCAGCCCATAATCTCTGTGGAAGTGAATTTGCATGTGTTAGGCTCTAAAGATGTCCTAAAAACAACCTCTATGCATCAGTCGAAGGTAGACACTGGCACAAACATTTTACTTGTTTCCTACATAGGTTCTTACCTTCCGTTTTCAATACCCAGCCTCGAGAGATGCAACACCTGTAAAGGAACAACAATCGTAAAGTGAACGACAATTGTTCTATTCAAATGAATGACACTTCCTGTAAAGGGAACAACAATTGTAACAAGGGGACAACAATCATTACATTGGGCCGAAGTAATGTTGAATTAATTGCATTGTATTACTTTCCCAACTATCTAATTTGTCAATCCTAGGTTCGTAAACTTACGAAGCACATACAAAGTATATGCAAGATTTAAGTGGGACTAATCTAATATAATTTTTAAGCTACAACTGAAATTGAATCATTAATCTAATGCAGGAAATTGAAACACACGACTTGGAATTGAAATTAATCTAGGAATGGGAAATTGAGCAAATGAAATTAATCTAGGAATGAGAAATTGCGTAAATGAAATTAATATAGGAATGGGAAATTGTGTAAATGAAATTAATCTAGGAGTGGAGAACTACATGAAGGAAAAGAAAATACAACATGTGAATATTTGAATGACACAACAACATATGTGAGCTCACGCAAATGAAGCAGTCTTAAATTACAATAATCAAATCGATCTTCATAACAAAATAATGAAAGCATGGAAACCAAAACCATGAATCAAAGCTAAGAATCCCTCTCTTTCAAATTACAAATCTAAGACTAATCCAGATTTCTACTTGAATCTTAATGAGTATTGTTAATGACTACTCTA
Source organism: Picea engelmannii (assembly GCA_009831015.1). Lineage (NCBI taxonomy): Eukaryota > Viridiplantae > Streptophyta > Pinopsida > Pinales > Pinaceae > Picea > Picea engelmannii. The sequence continues at coordinate 137,765 of ML778254.1, forward strand.
ATTCCATCCTAATTACCCCCCTCATGAAGAGAGAGCACTCACTTTTATACATGAGAGACTTGAAGATAATATAACCATATCATAATTACAAATCCACTTTTCTCTCAACTATTTTCCATTATTACAAAATATAATCCCTTCAAATCCTCAGACATATCTCTCATATATCTTAGATAAGATATGCCAACCAAATCTCCATGATATTCTCCTTGAATTATCTCCTCAAATATGGAAATGGTGGAGGAAGTATTCGAGAAGTCCTTTTGAATTAATCATTCACATATTCCTACACATTACAAAGCTCACACATTTTTGAGATATATATGAAAATATGTCGATTTTCTAACATTTAATCACAAATTCCCTTTTAATACTAAAATGAATAAAGTGGAAAATAATAAGGTGAAACCCAAATGTATTTATGAAAATGATGTCATGAAAGGTTAATGGGGTGATGAAATGTGAAGAATAATGAAGGGAAAGGTGGATGAAAATAGAAAATTTCAGAGCCCCAACAACATGCAAAATGCAAGATGCCATCTCTTTCAAGGATCTATTCTTCCGCTCAACAACTCCATTTTTCTACAGAGTATAGGGAACCGTGTGTTGCAACTAAATCCTGACCTCAAGAAAAATATTTTGTATATGATGGTTGACATAATCCCCCCCATTATCTATTTGGAGGACTTTGATCTTCCTTCCTGACTACCTCTCAGCAAGGGATTTGAAATCTTTGAGATGTTGAAAGACCTCAGATTTTTGCATGAGAAAGAAAGTCCAAGTGTAGCGTGAGAAATCATAAAAAAAAATGAGCACGTACCTTGATTTATTGATTGATGGATGCGGAAAGTAGCCCATGAGATCACTATGGATCAGATCCAAAGGAGAGGAGGCCTTTTGAATATTTCGTTTGTCAAATTTTTCTTGAGGGTGTTTTCCAAGGACACATCCCTCACAAATTCCTTTGGAGAATTGGATGTCATGTAGAAATTCAACCATTCTCTGCTTTCTAAGATGTTGGATGTATTTTAAATTTAAATTCCTAAACCTTTTGTGCCATATCCTAGTTCTTTAATCAACATGCGTAAGCAATAATGTAGAATATGGTTCAATAAATTCAGAAAATGTGTAGAGTCTAGATTGGTGATTTACCTCACCAACAAAAACTTTGGAATTGGTTTGAATGTCATATATATCCACACCATCAAGTGTGAATACTACTCTCTTTTCGGTGGAAGAGTTTATCATCTGATACATAGAGAGAAGATTGAAAGAGAGTTTGGGAATGTGTAGCGCATTCTCGAAGCTCCTGTTTGTGAGTTCAACTCTCCCTTTGATGGTCACTTCGACTGGAGAGTCATCCCCCATCATAATAGGAGGACATTTTCATGTTTCCAATGAAGAGTAGACTTCCTTTATGGATTCCATATGGTGTGGTGCACCTGAATCTACAATCCAATCATTAGGAGATAAGTTAATGGTTATCAAAGCATGGCTAGAATTACCTTTCTTGGGGTTTTGATCTACTGACTTCTTCTTCATAGAAACCTCAGGGATGCGATCTCTAAGGTTTGTTTTTCTGAAGTATTTGTTCCATTTGATCTATCTGGTTCTGCATGCATGCAGATTCTGGATGGAATCCTCATTGTAAGTAAGTGCATTTCTCCATTTTTCTTCCCTTTCCATCTTTGGATCCGGAGAAATCGCTGAAGGGTTTTGAGTACCCTTCCTTCTTTGGATTTTCATGTCCCTTCCCGTTGTCTTTGTTTTTAGACTTATGATTTTTGTGACTACTACCATCTTGCACAACAAGTGCATGTGCCTTTGATTTTTCCCATATTGATGAGCTTGGTCTGCTCTTGCATCAGAGAATTGATAAAGGCCTCAAGAGAGGGAATTTTCCAAGTATCTCCAGAGGTGAGCCTAACTAAATGAAATATTGATACAAACACTGATTATTTTGAACCAAGTTTGGAAAGAATGGTAAGAACCATTTTTTCTCCTCAGATTTATCAACCCCGCAAGCCTTGAGTTGCGACAATAATTCCTTATATTTGGTAAAAAAATCTTGGAGATTGTCAAAGGTTTTTGGATCCAAAGTGAGAAATCACACCTCGATTATATGTCCCCTCATCTTGCCCTATTTTCCAAAAAATCCTTCCATGGTGGTCTAGACTTCATTGGGGGTTTTACAGGAAGATATGTGAAATAGGAGCTCAGGAGAAATAAGACTGCAAATAGTTCCACACGCTTCATCCATCGGATTCAGATACCTGGATTTTTCTATGGATGATGTGGGTTCGGTCTCTGTGCCCATGGTTAACATGTATAATACTCTACTTCGAAGATGTAATTCTATCTCCGACTTCCATGCAAAGAAATTGTATAGTGTAAGAATGAATTCTTTTGGAAATTCCATTTTCCCGCTGTCTTCAATCTTCAATACCTGAAAAAAGAATCTAGTGTGTCTTTTTCCTAGAAATCTGTCGGATATGATACCATGTAAATGTGGATGAACCTGCACAAATAAGATCTAGCTAGCAAAGGACATACATAGTTTGTAGAAAAATGAGAAAATACGGAAATGAGAGAGAGATAATCAAAGAATTGTATTAACTGAATGAATGAATGATAATTTACACATCATATACTCTGTATAAATCAACTAATTCACAATGGAAGAGAATCCAATGTTCCATAGTGGTGGTCTAGAGTGATTTGGACACACACTGACAGTCACGGGAGTTAACTGCCACCTAGTCTAAGTCAACTAGCCTCTTAGTCCTCAGTTAACTGACCGAATTAGAATGAGATGGGGAGGAGATCAGGGAAGCATCAGTAATGCACCACATTGGTGATAATACCAAGGAAAATACGTATTAGCAATGATGATCCTAATGTTTCACGGTGATGGAACCAATGTGGCATCAAGACTCCACTCAACTGATCCAACTGAAGTGTGAACTGAAGAGAATATTCCCCTAGAATTTAGGAAAATGAATATTCTCCCTAAAATGCAGGAGACTAGATAATGACTAATAAACATTGGTAAAAACTTATGAAAAATAAATCCTATGTGTATGTGAAGTATCTACAATACATTCCAGGTACAAGATCTATTGAGAAGCAAGATCTCTTTTCGGAGGTAGTCCAAGAACCTCCTTTGGAAACACATCCTTGAACTCCCCCAATATAGGGTGATCTTTGACCTTCATCTCCTTTGTTTCCACTGAGTTAATTACTTGTATATCATACAAGCAACACCCTTTTCTTCTGAACTTCTTGAGCTAAAAAACTGATATTTTCCTTTCTGAAATCATTTTCCAAATTCCTTGCAAAACTCTTGCATTGCCTTCACAATACATGGTGATCTTTTTCCTTCAACTCCTTTCTTTCTGTTGAGTTAAGTACTTGTATAAAATACAAGAAACACCCTTTTCTATTGAAATTCTTGATCTTCAACACTAATATTTTCCTTACTGAAATCGACTTCTGAATGCCTTGAAAAACTCTTGCATTACCTTCACTATCTTCACATTCTAAAATATTTTCATAACAATTTAATTTTTCCTTATGGGAAACTAGCCAGTCCATACCCAAAAACACATCGTATGGGCCTAGGGGTTGGATATTCAAGGCTTCCTGATTCTAGAATCCACTTATTTCAAATGGACAGGATTCAATCACTTCAACCCCTTTCCTTTTTTTTCTAGTGGCTAATTGAACCAACCATGCTCTCGCATGTTTCTTTCTCTGTAAGGAACATGATTCAAGAAATTGAGGTGAAATATAATTGAAGTTAGAACCTGGGTCAATTAAAATAGAGACATGTTTCTATGTAACAATACCTTCCAATTCCACCATAGAGGCTTGGTGGTATGCTTGTATATTCTTCACGGCTACATATATCCTCAACACACTTCTGGCTACATCATTAATTATGGCTACTTCCTACACATTATACAATTTTCTCTTGTCATGTTGTCTAAGAGGATAATCTGTCAAAACGTGTGAATCTCCACACACCCAACATTGAAAAGGTCCTTTCTTAGGTTCCTCTACTCTTTCTCTTTCTTTCTCTTTTGACTTATTCCCACTTTGAGATGGAAAATAATGTTGATGCACACTCCTACTTGGTTGAACCAACTGTGCACCTTTTTTGGAATTTGTGTAAGGGAATGACTTGAATCCCTTCTTTTGGAATCCACTCTTTTCCTTCCTCTTCTATTATTTAGAAGGATGTTTCTTACACTTAGACTAATTATAGCAATTCTTGGCCTTCTAAATAGTGTCCCCCAACATCTTTGGTTTATCAAACTCAATCCTATCTTGGTATGAGTGTGACAGTCCATTGAGAAAATGTTACACTATCTCCTTCTCATATTTGAGGTAAGGGAAATACCTCAACAACTCTATAAAATTTTTGGCATATGAATCCATGGTAAGTTTTCCCAACTTATGCTCATGGAATTCCTTAATTTTTTCGTCAAAATAATTTTCCAATATGTATGATTTTTGAAAGAATTTCTCAAACTGCTTTCATGCCATCTTTCTTTCCTTAATATCCTTGATTTCCTTGAGGTATTCCCAAAAAATGGAAGCTCCTCCATTCAGGTTAAAAATAGAAATCCTTGTCTTAGTATTCTCGGAGTAATTATGTACCCAAAAATACTTCTTTAGACCAAACAACCATGCCCTGTTTTATTCTCCCTTCTTAATATGTCCATCGAAGGTAGGTGGCTTAGCCTTATTGAATTCTCCAATTAGAGAAGTCTGAGAATTTTTCCTCTTCTTTCTCTTCGGAGCACTTGACTTTGTGCCACTACTAGAAAACTCTACCAAAGTAGTATTCCTGCTAGATGACTTTGTGGAAACACTTGCACCCGATCTTCCCTTCTTGGCATCCCAATGCCTCTTTCTGGAAAAACTTCTTCCCATATCATTGTGAGCCAATCCATGCTTCTGAGAATCTGAATGGGTTTTCATTATATTCAAATATTGTAACTCTTCATTACTTGGGCCTTGTTACAGATACTTTTGAATCTCGAACAAGCTCTGCACTAATACTGCATTCAACTCTGTTTGTTTTTCCTGAGCTCCCATGAGCCTCTCATTTTCCTCATTTAGACTTCAAACAATGACCATTAAGTATGGAGGGGTTTCTCTATCCCTCCATCCATCATATCACTCATCTCTAATATGTGAGGTGTCTTCCATACTACTCAACACCGTTCACCTCTGCTTCCCTTCAGTACTTCCTACGTGTTGAAATAACAACCATCATTAGTAATTGCATTACCAATTTAAATCATACATGCTAAACATTATAAAAAATTTCTTAAATGATTTTCAAGTGGTCTTGGTGACTTATTCAAGCCTAGATTTTGAACTCTGCTCTGATACCACTTTTTAGCACACCCTGTTGGGGAATTTTTATTTTCGACACACTAGTTCAGTGGGAGTTAACTGACTAGTTCTATTTTAGACTTTCTGTTTAGATCATCACTATTATGCATGCATGCATTCCTAAGGAAAGCTAACTGCTTGATTACTTTTCTTAATTATGGAATGTTCCTACCTATATATGAGTGTATTCCACTCATTCATTATATCAATTATTCATTCATTGATCAACTCATTAGAGTAGTGTGAATATATTTTCCAATTCTTCCATATTGAATCTCTCGTCCTTTCTTGATAATATTTGTTTGTACTTTCTTTAGCTCGATCTCCTATGCAGGTTTTGATGAAAAATTGACATGGTATCAGAGCTAAGGTACTTGGATCAAGTCAGAAAAGCCAGAGAATAATAAAAAATGGAGTTTCGGCGAGAAGAATCCGTGTAAAAGAAAAAGGCAATTCTCCCAAAATATTAACATTCTAACCCATTATGCAAGTGGATTTACATCTGTTTGGAGAAATTCCTCACCCTTTGCTGAGAAAGGAAGCTGGAATATTGCCTCTTAAAACTAAAAAAAGTATGTGGTCGGACCTTTATGAATTTATTTATCCAAAAATATTAACTTTAGAAGGAAATAGCCTAAGTGAGAAGTAAATCGACCTATTATGCAAGTGGATTTTCAATCATTTGGCGAAATTCCTCACCATTTTCACAGAAAGGAAGACGAAAGATAGTCTCCTGAAACTAATACAAATTTTAGGGGTTATTAGACACAATGGGAGAGATGGATATTGAACCTATTCTACAGTCAAACTTGGTGGTAATCCTCACAACGTACAATTATTTTGAATGAAATAAGAAGGAAGAATTCCAACTCAAAAGGAAAGGACTGTACAATTTGACAATGGGGATAGGAAAATAATCTACATAAGCAATTGAGAACACCATATGGGAGAACAAAAAGGATGAGGCCACAATAGTTCTTCTTGAATTGATTTAAATTGTTTTACGGTTTCATGTTTCCACATGCAATACTCCAAATGAAATATAGACCACCTTGGAACGTCTCTTTGGAAAGAAGCATCATATGAGAGGTCATATGCTTGAGGTAGAGTCAAATGCTTTGGATCCCAAAAGTTTTGATAATATACATGATTTCTTTACTAATTTTAAATCTTTGATATTTATCTTAACATATTGTGGTATTGATAAGTCTAAAAAAGTGGACCAACTTATTCTAAATATCTTGGCTAAGCTAGGACCAGAACATGTTGTCTACATTTCCACTTTCCATTCTAACATATATCTCATGGGAACAAAGTGGAAGATCCCTACCATGGATCAATTAATTGATTCTCTCACACATGAGAAGGAAAAACTATTTCATATGGGCCTAAACAAGGATCCCAAATCATATGCACTCACCATGCATGATGGAAAACGATCATCTAAACATAAAGAAAAGGAGAAACATAACAAGAAGGAGGGATATTCAAAACCCTTCAATGATTCTTCAGTTTCCAAAGACTCTTCAAGTTCCAAAGAGAAGAAGAAGAACAAGAGAAATCTATGCACTTACTGCAATAAACCAAATCATGAAGAATCCACATGCATGAAGAAGAAAATCGATCTTATAGCTTAGGTACTTCAACATAACAACCTTGGAAACTTCATTCTTGAAGGAGACAAGAAGAAGAAAAAAGAAGAGCCTGCATCTAAGAAAGGTAATATCATGCTCTTGTTGCAATTAATTCCTCATCTGATTCATGGATTATAGATTCTGGCACATCTCATCATGTGGCAGCGAAAGAGGAAGTTTTTACTTCTTTTAGTTCATTCTCAAGACCCCCTATTCTTATGGGGGATGATACTCTAGTAGCAGTAACAGGAGAGAGACGAGTGGAACTACATAATGGAAGTTTTGAGAATTTTTTACATGTTCCAAAGCTTTCTATGACTCTACTCTCAGTTGATCAGATCACTCAGAAAGGTAAAAAGGTTGAATTTACATTATATTCAGTTTCTTTATTTGATATGCGTGACAATTCCATTATTGCAATTGGTGAGGTAGATCACAAATCAAGGTTGTATAAATTCACTAAATTTGTTGACGATGAATCCTCTTTTGTACTTACACATAAGGAGAGTAATTTGCATGCACCTCCAGTGCAACATGCAGATACTCTTGTGCTTCCATTAGTTCCAGACATCAGAGATGGTTCCATACAGTCATATGCTACACATTCAAACTTAGATACAAAGGATGTTTTACATAGAGTTGAGCATGTAGTACAGCGAGATAAGAATCCAGTGCCAAAGCTTCAGTAGATGCCTAAGAAGGCATAGTTCACACTTCATGAAGAAAGTATCCTTTCTAGGAATCCATTGGATTCGAGGAGGATTCAATCTCAGCATGAGGATCCCTCTCATGTACTTTCAGCTTATGAACCTACGATTCCCATGCATTGCTATATGGTTCAATATTATAATCCACAAACCTACAGTGAGGTTGTGGGAAATCCATTATGGCAAGCAACCATGCAGAAGGAGTATGATTCACCTCTGGAGAATCATACTTGGGATCTGGTTCCACTTCCACCAGAAAGGAATATTTTCAGGTGTATATGGGTCCACATGATCAAGAGGTACAAGGTTATAAAGGATTCTAAAGGACTTCATCAGATCCATAAATATTTACACATCTTCATGAATACTTTCAGTGAGCTCAAGTTTCAGACTTTGCGGGATTGTATTGGAGTGAAGAACATAGTTGCCTAGACATTGCCTTTTCTTCTTTTGATGCATTGTATTTTGAGGGGGGGTTTTGTTCCCATGTGGTTTTACCTCTTTCCTCATTTTTATTCAGTGTTCATTAGTTGAATTGTACATGAGTACCTAATATGGCCTAGTAGTTGAGACTCATTTTTATTCCATAGTGAAGTTCAGGGGGGGGTGTTGGTGAAATTTCTATTTTCGACACACTAGTTCAATAGGAGTTAATTGACTAGTTCTATTTTAGATTGTCTATTTAGATCATCACTATTATGCATGCATGCATTCCTAAGGAAATCTAACTTCTTGATTGTTTTTTCTTAATTATGGAATTTTCCTGCCTATATATGAGTGTATTCCACGCATACATTGTATCAATTATTCATTCATTGATAAACTCATTGGAGTAGTGTGAATATATTTTCTCATTTTTCCATATTAAATCTCTCATCCTTTCTTGATAAGCTTTATTTGTACTTTCTTTAGATATATCTCATGTGTAGGTTTCGATGAAACATTGACATGGTATTAGAGCTAAGCTGCTTGGAGCAATCCAAACAAGCGATTGAATAAGGAAAATCAGAGTTTCGACGAGAAGAATATGTGTAAACGACAAAGGGATTTCTCCAAAATTATTAACTTTATGATAAAATGACCCTTAAGAGAAATAAATTGACCCATTATGCAAGTGGGTTTTCAACCATTTGGCGAAATTCCTCACCATTTGCTTAGAAAAGAAGCTGGAATATTGCCTCCTAAAACCGATATGAATCCATGGTCATACCTTTATGGAGTGATTTCTCCCAAAATATTAACTTTATTAGGAAATAATCTAGGCGAGAAGTAAATCGACCCATTTTGCAAGTCGGTTTTCAACTGTTTAGTGAAATTCCTCACCGTTTTCCCAAAAAGGAAGCTGGAAGATAGTCTCCTAAAACTGATACAAATTTTAGGAGTTCTCAGACAAAGTGGAAGAGATGGATACATCACCTATTATACAGTCAAAATTGGTGGTAATCCTCACACCATACAATTATTTTGAATGAAATCCGAAGGAAAAATTCCAACTCAAAAGGAAAGGACTTTACAATTTGACGATGGGGACATGAACATAACCTACATCAGCAATTGAGAAGACCAGATGGGAAAACCAAAAGGATGAGGCCACATGAATTCTTCTTGAATTGATTTCAACTGATTTATGGTGTCATGTTTCTTCATGCAAGACTCCAAATGCAATCTGGATCACCTTGGAAAGTCTCTTTGGAAAGCAGTATCAGATGATAGGTCATATGCTTGAGGTAGAGTTGAATACTTTGGATCTTAAATTTTTTTATAATATACATGATTTATTTACTAAGTTTAAATATTTGATATTGATCTTAACATATTGTGGTATTGATAAGTCTAAAAACGTGGACCAACTTATTCTAACAATATTTTCTAAGCTAGGAACTGACTATGTTGTCTATGTTTCTGCTTTCCATTCTGGCAGATATCTCATGGGAACAAAGTGGAAGATTCCTACCATGGATCAATTCATTGATTCTCTCACACATGAGCAAGAAAAACTCATTCATATGGACCTAATCAAGTATCCCAAATCATATGCACTCACAATGCATGATGGAAAAGGATCATCCAAACAGAATGGAAAGGAGAAATAAAACAAGAAGGAGGGATATTCAAAACCCTTCAAGGATTCTTCAAGTTCCAAAGAGAAGAATAAGAATAAGGGAAAGTAGTGCACTTACTACAATAAACCAAATCATGAATAATCCACATGCATGAAGAAGCAAATCGATATTATGGCTCAGGTACCTGAACAAAACAAACTTGGAAACTTCATTCCTGAAGGAGCCATGAAGAAGAAGAAACAAGATCCTTCATCTAAGAAAGGTAACTATCATGGTCTCATTGCAATTAATTTCTCATCGAATTCATGGATTATAGATTCTGGCACATCACATCATGTGGCAACGGAAGATGATGTTTTCACTTCTTTGAGTTCATTTTCAAGACTCCCTATTCTCATGGGGGATGATACTCCAGTAGCAGTAATAGGAGAGGGAAGAGTGGAACTCCATAATGGAAGTTTTGAGAATGTTTTACATGTTCCAAAAATTTCTATGAATCTGCTCTTAGATCAATCAGAAAGGTAAAAAGGTTGAATTTACATCAGATTCAGTTTTTGTACTTGATATGTGTGACAATTCCATTATTGCAATTGGTGAGGTGGATCACAAATCAAGGTTGTATAAATTCACTAAGTTTGTTGATGATAAATCATCTTTTCTACTTACACATAAGGAGAGAGCTTTGCATCCACCTCCAATGAAATATGCAGATACTCTTGTTCTTCCATCAGTTCCAGACATAAGAGATGATTCCATACACTCAGATGCTACACATTCAAACTCAAATACAAATGATTATATACATAGAGTTAAGCAGGTAGTACAACCAGATAAGAATCCAACACCAAAGCTTCAACAAATGCCCAAGAAGGAACAATTCACACTTCATGAAGCATGTATTCTTGTTGGGAATCCATTGGATTCAAGGAGGAATAGATCTCAGCATGAGGATCCCTCTCATGTACTTTCAACTTTTGAACCTGCGATTCACATGCATTTCTATATGGTCCAATATTCTGATACACATACCCACAATGAGGCTGTGAGAAATCCATTATGGAGAGAAACCATGCAGAAGGAGTACGACTCAATCCTAGAGAATCAAACTTGGGATCTGGTTCCACTTCCACCAGAAAGGAATATTTTCAGGTGTAGATGGGTCCACAGGATCAATATGGACAAGGCTACACATGATTCCAAAGGACTTCATTATATCCATAAATATTTCTACATATTCATGAATACTTTCAGTGAGATGAAGTTTCAGACTTTGCAGGATCGTCTTGGAGTGAAGAACAGAGTTTCCTAGCAACTGCCTTTTCTTCTTTTGATGCATTGTCTTTTGAGGGGGGATTTTGTTCCCACGTGGTTTTCCCTATTTCCTCATTTTTATTCAGTGTTCATTAGTTGCATTGTACATGAGTACCTAATATGACCTAGTAGTCGAGACTCATTTTTTACTCCATAGTGACGTTTATGGGGGTGTTGGTGAAATTTCTATTTTCGACAAACTAGTTCAATAGGAGTTAACTGACTAGTTCTATTTTAGACTTTATATTTAGATAATCACTATTATGCATGCATGCATTCCTAAGGAAAACTAACTACTTGATTTATTTTCTTAATTATGGAATGTTACTGCCTATATATGAGTGTATTCCACTCATTCATTGTATCAATTATTCATTCATTGATCAAGTCATTGGAGTAGTGTGAATATATTTTCTCATTCTTCCATATTGAATCTCTCATCCTTTCTTGATAAGCTTTGTTTGTACTTGATTTATCTATATCTTTTGTGCAGGTTTCGATGAAACATTGATACACCCGAACCCTTAATCCTCTCTTAGGATTGTGGGATGTTAAGGTTTCTCTTTTTCTACTCGACTTAGATATGATCCTAATGGCCAAAAATGGATTCTACCTGTCGAGAGCTTTCCAATGACTATACATATGATCAAATCCGATCTCTAGATCTAAATTTATAGCCTCCTACTATCAAAATCCATCTCACTAACACGTGGCATCCACGTGGCTTCCTACCACTCGTACCAATTGATGTGACACTGGCATGGTGTTGAGGTCACACTTTCTCTTTGCAAAACCTTTCTCATCATCGTCAGGGATTTAAGCTCGTGGAGTTCTAATTCACCCCAACCAACTGTTTCGATGATGATTCCTTGTCAGTCACTCCTAGATCCAATTACTCTTGGTCATTGGAATTTAACAGATCCGATTACATTGGAAATCCTAATCTATGATACCAATAGATTTCACTAGCCAATCTTGGTTGTAGTGAGCCAATGGGTCCCACAAAAAAACGATGCATGAGATCTCATCTCTCCTAATTGTGAATCAACGAATGTCATTTAATCTCCAAATATCATCATCATCGACACATGCTCCTATCCACCCTTCTAGACCCATGTCAGGCATCCTACGACGAATGGATGTGATATATCAATATATATATCTAAAGGTCTAGATTTCATTCGAGGACCTAAGGGTCTACAGTTCATCCGGGACCACTCATGTCCATCGGCCACTCCCCTGGTGACACATGTAACTACACAGGAAACACTAACAACCCTTCTGGCCAACCATGTTACCACGACAACCTTACTTCCTTTATCAATAACAAAAAATCTATGACCGAGATAAATTTTTGTCCACATACCAATCAACAACTCTCATTTCTTCCCTGAATCCTCATTGTCATCGACACTCTCCCAGTGGCCTTTACCCCAACTTCTTCAATCTCCAATTTCTCGATGGTGATGTGTCTGGCACCAGTGTCCCAGATCTTGCTGGGGTTACTCCAGACATATCAACGATCCTCGTCACACCTTCTAGGATTTCAATGTTGTGGTTGGACTTCACATAAGTCTTGACACTCATTTGTTCATGGTGATGATGCCTTACCGATCAAGGGTTGAGTTCCACTCACCTTACATAATCAATGACTATAAACTTTCTCGACTTAACTTTGGGTTCTTCAACTGGCTATCACTCCAACTTGGGGAATTAGCCAATTTTTAGGGTTCTGCAAGGTTTGGTCTAGGCCTTCAAGTGTCTAAAAGAACTCAAATACCATCATTTTCCTATCAACTTCATTAAAAGGGGAATATTACATATCTTCCAATATTTCCACATAAATATCATAACTTTGTCAGGACTCAAGGTCCTTTATTCCTCATAGGGATATCTCTAGACAATAGGATACTCACATCACTGGTTAAATGCTGTTTTTATCCATGTCCACAAACTTTCATCCAAATATGCAAGTTCCATAGGGACATATACTGGTCATAGTTATCCAAATTCACATTTTAACGGGTTTAAATAATGGCAATGACAATCATATCCCAATTACTCAGGGATTTCATTCATTTGTTACAAGCATTCACAATTCCAATTTAATCAGACAATTACATGTATATATATCATTCATGCATAATTAAACAAACTAGGCTAAATACTTATCTGATCATGGAAATTTCCAATACCAACTGACTGAAAGAGGATGCCTTTCCTCCCAACCTTAGGCCATATTGTAGAGTTCCTTCCTATAGTATGCCACCCTAGTGCCAAGCCATCATACCACAAGGAGAGTGATTCAACTGGTTTTCCAAGCTCAAATTGATCCAGGAAGGTTACTCTTCTTCCTCCATTGAAAACAACATAAGTTTCCCCCTTCCCACTGAGCTCAATAAATCTACAGGTTTATCAAGCGGTTTCTCAATTGGATTTCCTATGCACAAGGGAGTCTCTTCTCTGCTAAATAGTCCCTTGGTGACCTCCCCTTTCCAGTGTCAATTTATATCTAGTAAGAACCAAGATATAGTCCTCTTTTTCTCCACTTTGGATCCATGTCTTCTCTGTTTCAAGGTGATCATCATAAAATTGGACAATCTTCCTATTCTCCTCAAGGAAATATTTCCATTTTCCTCTCATTCTCAATCCGAGCTTACAAAAACCTCTATTCAATGTATCCTTACTCTGTGAGTCTGCTGCTCACTTTTTTCTTTCCAGGTCGACCCTTCTCAGCTCTTGTGTATGTTCTCCCTCATGTATGACCTTACTCTCCTATGATACCACTCTTCGCTTGTGGAGTGTTTGGTCTGATGTCCCATGTATTGTCTCTGGTGGTGATTTCTCTCACATTTGGTATTTTCCTCATCCAATCCTTAGGATTCCCGTGGTCTTCCTATAGATGCAACTTAGGGTCTGCAATTCCCAATATGAAGGGGCATGTTCATGATGCCTTGATTTAGGGTCATTCAATTGGTCCTTTCCTTCTTCAAGAGACCAATCCATCGACAAATGTTAACTATTCCAACCACTTATGTGAGTTCCATTACTAGTTACATGTCTCTATACAAATCCGGTATGTTGGAAGGTGTAGGTTTATGATTTGCAAGTATAAGTTAGTTTTTTAAACAATATTCATATTTTCTTCACAAAAACAACTCATCTCCACCTAACCCGACCACTCAATCAATCCCATCTTCATCAATTCCTACTTTTGTATCACGACTAGTACTTTTCAAGGTTGTTCCCTCTCATTCAACAATTTGGTGTTTTCATTAATTAAAACACAATTACAAGCTTCATAAACACAATTATATGAAGTATTAACATAATTACAGTCTTGGGGGAAAATAAGGTGTTACAATCAAGTGGGTTCTTAGGAATAATTTGAACGAAGATGGACAAGTATTAAGAAATAAAGCAATATTGGTTTGTAAAGGCTATGATTAAGTTGGAGGTATATATTTCAAAGAAACCTTCACCCTAGTTGTAAGGCTAGAATCTATTAGAATGTTTTTGACATTTGCGTGTTTCAAAAACTTCAATTTCTATCAAATGGATGTCAAATCTGCCTTTCTTAATGGAAATTTAGAGGAACAAGTGTACATTTAATAGGCGAAAGGATTCTTATTATCAGAAAATAAGGATAATGCATGCAAATTGAAGAAAACACTCTATGGGATAAAACACAATCCTATAGCCTAGTATTCAAGACTTAACAAATACCTACAAGAACAAGGATTCAAAAATGGAATTGTTGACAATAATCTCTACATCAAGATAGTAGGATAAAATCAATTGATTGTTGGTGTTTATGTAGATGACATCATTTTTGGAGGAAATATGAACAAAATGTTCCAAGAGTTTGCAATAGAAATGCAAAAGGAATTTTATATGTCTATGCTTGATGAATTTTCATTGTTTCTTGGTTTACATATTTCTCAATTCGACAAAGGCATATTCATTTCACAAACCAAGTATATCAATGGAATATTGAAGAAGTTTAGAATGGAATATTATTCTCTAGTCAACACACCCATGGTCACATGTTGTAAATTGAGCAAATATGATGAATCTCCAGAAGAAAATCAAACATTGTACATGTCAATGATTGGAAGCCTACTATACATGACAACATTAAGGCTAGACATTATGCAAACAATAGTATTGTTTGCAAGGTTTCAAGCCGCAGTACCAAAAGAAACTAATGTGAAAGCAGTGAAAAAAATACTTAGATATATTAAGGGTACTTTGAATTTCGTTTTGTGATACTCAGTAGGTGAATATTTTACTCTAACACCATATAAAAATGTAGATTTATAAGGTAGTGTTAATGATAGGAAAAGTACAAGTAGTGGAGCATTCTTTCTGGGAAACAATCTAGTGTCCTGGTTAAGCAAGAAACAATCTTTGGTTTCTATATCCACAACAGAGGTCGTGCATATAGCAATATCATATTGCACACAAGTTCTTTGGATGAAGAATACTTGGAAATATATTAAGATATAATATGATCACCCAATATAAAAAATTCTGACAACACAAGTGCAATAAATATTTCAAAGAAACATGTTATGCACTAAAAAAAAAGAATATTCTAATCAAGTGTCACTTCTTAAGAGAAAAAGTAGTAGAACATAATGTCGAGGTGGAATATATTGTCACCAAAGAACATATTGTAGATATTTTCACAAAACCCCTTCCCTAAAAGACATTTGAATATCTCAGGAAAAAATTTGGAGTAATATCCATTTATAGGTATACAAATTTATGTCAGCTCCATTATACACACACACACACAAACACACACACTTTGAATGAATAACAACCATCCTAGAAAGTTTAAAGGTTTACATCTCGAGAGATTTGATCTATCTCGGTGCTTGATAGATCCAGAGTTAAATGGATTTAGGATGGTATAACTATAATTATAATTATAATTATAAAGTGGACTCAATTAAACAAATATATTTATAAAAATAAATTTGGCTTAATATATGGAGGTCCTAATAATTAATTTAGTTTGGTATATAATTTTTTTTTAGTATATTTTTTTTTTTTAAATAAAAAAGGGTGGAACCTGCTATATTAGAGAGGCAAAAAACTTTTGCAGAATGTACAAAAAAGTAAGCCTGGAATTACCAAAAATGCTGCCGATAACCAGAAACCAGCATAGGTAAAACAGAGTGGCATGATAAAACGTAAAACCAAGTAGCATGATAAAACGTAAAACAAAGTAGCACCTGTCCTGCCCGGAGGAAACCAAGACATATGACTACAGTCCAAATATACATAAAACATTAACAAAGTAAACTAGGAACCAAGAGCATAAAAACCTAGGTGCCAGGTGGCATGTCGTCCTCTCCCTTCTGCCACGTGAACCCATCCGGAATGGCAAAATCTTGCGTGCAGAGGGGGCATTTTCGCTTAGCTGGTGCATTGAAGAAAGCATCAAGGAGCATGTCCATACGCTGTCCCATGATGCGGGCCCGAAGCTCCAGGACAGACATGTGGCCACGAAGGTCAAACACAAGAGCCAGGTGCTCTTCCTGGAGGAGAGAGCCATGCAAGCTGCCACCCACATCCACCGAGTCCATCGCCACTCCAGAACCAACGTCGAAATCCCTCTGCTCCATAGCAACCTTTGCACCCGTCATTCTTGCTTCCTTCGCCTGTATGTCATGGCTGCTGACATTGTCGTCGCCGGGCCAGGGAATTTCTTCCACAATGCAGCCGGGGATGTAGTCGTCCTGTGCCGGGATGGGAGTGCGTTGCTCCTGATGAGTCGCCTCAGTGGCACGAGTCGTTGCCATGATCGTCAAATCCTCCATGAACGGGTCTTCCACCACTACGTAGGGTGGAAACACCTCCTCAATTCCAGCATCCTGCCGGTCTTCCGGGGTATTGGTCTTAACGTCATGGCTACAACCGGCTCCTGGTTCAGCTATGGTGGCGAGAAGCGCCAGCTTCTCTGCCCTGGCGTTTTTCCTGATAATGGAGGTCACTAGAGCCAAGGCACGCTCCAATTGCTCTCTCCGTCGCCGCTGTGCCTTGCGAGCATCCCAGGCCGCGCCACGGCGAGGTCTACCTCTTTTTCGAGCCATGGTGAGAGAACAGAGCGAATACAGTAAAAGGTAGGTGAGCCAAGAAAAAAGTAAATTTAGATGCAAGGCATGAGCAAGCTTAACCTGTCTCGCATCATACAGAGAAAGATACACCGAAAGTGCTAAGAGTCTGGGCACAAAAGAAGCTGGGCTGCACCAGAGCATTCCAGTGAGAAATAGAGCCGAGGCAGGTGTAGCCCTACTCTGATCGGGCGTAAAGAAATTCACATAGCCAGGAGCTGAGGTCATCTGCCCATACTTAACCTCTCCCATCCCGAGTGCGCTGTGATTGTTAATGAATGCGCGAGGGAGGGGTACTTCCATCCTATGTCTGCTGCAGAGGCCGTCCCCCATCGTTAATGCTAGCTTGTGGGTGGCGGCCCTCGGCATTTAAGCCCAGGCCGAGTGCGTCTCCAGCTGTCACCGAATATTCGCGTGTCACCCCATCCGGGGTTATGGATTTTTTTTTTTAGTATATTTAAAACAATGAAATATTTTGATTTATTTTATAATATTAATATATTAAAAAAAGAAATTGGTTTGAATTTGTTGTTTCAATATTGTATTAATATATTTTAATACTTTAATATTAATGTGTTAAACCAACATAGATCCATCTTAGCCGCAGATCTATCAAGCATCAAGAGGGATCAAATCTATGGAGGTGCAAACATTTTTTAGACTGTTAAACTTGAGGAATGGTTAGAGGTTTGCACCTCGAGAGATTTTATCCCTCTCATCTCTTGATAGATCCGGGGTTAAGATGGATCTATGTTGGTATATAGAGAGGGAGTAATTGAAACAAGTATATTCTTATTCCATGTATAGGTACTTTCTATGACACTTTCTACAACTCGGTATGAGGGAGATCTGTAATTCCTTCCATCATTGACAACTATAAATAAAATATTTAAATGTCCACCTTAAGTAAAATAATTATCTCTCTCTCTCTCTCTCTCTCTCTCTCTCTCTCTCTCTCTCT
>ML778254.1:165324-179035 GCA_009831015.1 Picea engelmannii
ATAAATGTTTGCGTACCTTCTTTTAGTTTGGAGAGTCTTCCCTTCCAGCTAAGAGAGTTATTTCCACGAGCTCTAGCTTGAGTATGCAAGTTCTTTCATCTTGAATAGAGGCTTTACCAAAATGTATGCTTATCTGCTCATCTATGGAGATATGTATTGGAGAATCACTTTCTCATTTCTAGACTTCATCATGGATAATGTAATGCTTGTACTGTAGTCTGGAACACTGTGAAGGCTTCATGTAGATCTGGACAGTAGAGTATATCATAGTTGGAGAACTGGAACATATTCATATGGTACTTCTTCTGTCATCATGAGATATGATCTTTTGAGTAGTCATCTTGATGTTATAGGAAATCTTCACCACGCTTCTGTTGTGCACTGGAGGTTCTCCACCAAGTTGTCTTCTTCTTATTTGCATACAGGAGTCTCTTTCTGGTTTGTCTCAAAGTCTTGATCCTTCTCTTCATACTTTCTTCATTCAATTTCTCTGGAGAACATTCTTTGCATTCATCTGATGTAGAATTCTAACTCATGGATGTTGCGGATGATATAATGACTTATATAGAGATAAGTCTAGTGTATTGGAACAATCAATCATCATAGTCTTCTCCCTCCATCTGGGAGAACCTCTAGTTCTAGATATCACAATTCTTTCATTCATAAGTCTTCCGTACACTGTTCTTCATCATGACTTTTAGTTCTTTTGCTTGATTGCTTTTTAGTGAGTTCATATTAGGCTGGCAATCTTGTGATTCTTGATACAATGACTGGTTGTTCTGATTCTTCTTTCTTGGAATCTTCATGTTCTTCTTTTTCTTTATCTCTTGGGTCCATGGAGTTTCTTATAGATTCCATGTCCTAGAGATTCCACTTCTTACCTTCATTATAGGATCACGGATCTGGATGGACAACCAACAATACTTTAAGGTTTTTCTTCGAAGAGGTCTTCTTCTGTAGTTGAGCTGAACACGTACTGTATTTCATGAATGCTACCATGGATATATACATTTCATCATCTTCAATGGCTCATAGGATTATCTCCCTCCTAATCCTTGCTTCATGTAAGAGTGCATATAATTTGCTCCCTTCGTCTGACTACTTCCGTCTCTGTTCTTATTGTCTTCTACAATACATAATAGAGTCCACGCTTCCATCTACAACCTTATTGTCTTCTGCAATATATAATTGGCTCTCTTGTCTTAACAGAGTCCACGCTTCTGTCTTAGTTGTCGTCATAGGTCTTTCTCCAATTTCTCTTGATGTCTGACTTCTAAGTCTCTTCAGGATTGATTCTGATTTCGGCTTATCTTGTAATAGCTTTCACACGATATATTTCATTCTTTCATGTGTAATATCTAGTGATATTCATTCTTGTCTTGTTGTTCTTTCATAGGTATAGTTCTTCTTATAACACATTATCTTCCAAGAGATAGATATACAAGATATGTACAGAGACGATGCAAGCAAGATATGTACAAGAAAATAAGAAGAGTGTTGTTACCTTTTAGTAGAAGAAATGTCTTCCATCCTGCTTAGTCTTTTTTTGTCAGTTCCTTTTCTTCGGAAACTGAAGCTTCATGTTTCTATTTCCTTTTCTTTAGCTCTGGACACCGGTTCCGATAGTGACCGTACTTTTGACAGTTGAAGCACTGTATTTCTGAAATATCTTTTCTTTGCTTTGGCTTCCTTCTTGAATCGAACTTTCTTTTGTCCCTGAAGTTCTTGAATCTTGTTGTGAAGGCTTGATTATCGTACTTCTTTTGAGGTTTCTCTTTTGCATTGATCCTTGATTCTTCTTGAGCACAACAAGTCCAAAGTCCTTCAAATGTCAGGTACTCCTTCCTTGTGTTCATGTTTGCGGCAAATTCATCCCATGTCTTGGGAAGACCATTGAGTGTTATGTTCACCAATTCCTTTTCTGAAGTGATCTCTTCAATAGCTTGTAGTTTATCTCTTAGCTGGGATATCCTTACAAAGTATGATGTTATGTTGTCGTCATCATTCATCTTCATGTCACGGAGTTCATTCTTCAGACTCATCACTTGTCCAATGTTTCTGACTGAGAAGAGATTTGTTAGGGCATCGTACATCTTCTTCAATGAGTCAAGATGGGAGATGTAGGGTATCAAGTGGTCTTTTATGGAATCCACTATGATACTCATGGCATTGATGTCAACGTCTTTGAACTTCTTCATAGTTGCAATGTTCTACGGTTCCTTCTCTTCTCCTTCTTCAAACTCTGGCTTCACGATCTTTCCTTTCACGATATCCAACACTTTATTCTTGGCAAGGATGAGGTCAATCCTTGTCTTCCAAACTCTGAAGTTAGAAGCTCCATCTAACTTGTTCTCAGACTTCATAGAGTTTGTCATGGCTTGCTTGACTTGGTCAAACCATAGATTTGACCAGAAATCCAAACTTCACGTCTTGGCCTTCTGAGTGTACCAAGAGATGCGCTAGTCTAGGGCACACTAATCTATCCAGAGATTAGGTCAATCTCATCACTTAAGGTGCCTCGACAAGAGGTTTAGGGTTTCTGCAATTGCTTCTGCTAGTAACCCTAGCTGTAGTGATTTTGGAAGCTGCTCCTGCTAGTAACCCTAGCAGAAGTTCCTCAATGAGCTCAATATCTAGCGGCTATGTTTCCTTCCAGCGTTTTAGGCTGACTGAAGGGGTGTGGGCCCATAACCTATTAGAATATAGAATATGGTGTGCTCATTTTACCATTGACGATACCCTCATCACCCAACCACAGGTCGAAGCCTCCCTCTGAGCACCTTAACCTTGACTGAGAAATTCCTCTGAAAACAAACGCTAGGCTAAATAGCCAAACAAAGGGTAGCGAATCTCTCCCTAAGGATAGCGCAACACAAAATACTGATCAGATAGTCCCAAACCCTAGCCAAGAGATATCCAAGCCAATACTGAAACTAGTTGTTGCTGCTGCTGTACCTGCAACCCTCCTCCAAGCCTGCGCACCAGATTGCAACTGCAGTGCACACCAACTGGGAAATTGCTGCGCAGAACTGGCTCTGTCTGCAACTGCTGAGATGCTACAAATGAGAACTGGTGCCCTATATTTATAGTAATCCTGCCAGTTTGTTGGGGCCGACTTCTCCTTCTGTGTATGTGTCTGTTCAGTATATTATTATTAATTCTTCCCGACTTCTTCTCTTGGAGGCTAATAGCCTAATATAAATTATCTTCTTGAGCCAACAAATCTTCTAGGGTTATTAGCCAACTCATTAGGGTTTCTCTTGCTTTCTGGAGTCTTCTATTCTTGTCAGGTTCACATGTAGAGGTAAATACCTCCCGCAGCTACCATAATATTAACAGTAGTAGTGCTATATTTGTGTAGTGTGAAACGGGCTCTTTCCTAGGGGGGTCCTAGGAAGGGCAAGTATGCCCCCCCTGGTTACTCGCAACGCCCTGAAATTTGTTTTTGGGCGATTTTTGCTAATTTTTAGCGGTTTACTAAAATATTCCCAGTTTTAGGGATTAGGGTTTTGGTATCTATGGAATACCTAAAAAAATTGTATATATTGTATAGTGAATGGTGAAATTCGATATAATGAATATAAGAAAGGTTTTCCAGGTTGAGGGTTTCCGGTATAAAATCTATGTGTACTCTGTGTATGAGCCATTGATTAAATTTTGTTTTTCTTAAGAATCTATATGCATTTATTTACTTCACAGGTTTAAAACTTACATGTGGTGTCAGAGCTCATTTTTGGCTTCACATGGATGCCTTTGTTGTTGAGGGTTTGGCTCGGTCTTGATAGATCAAGTTTATCGTGTGTCTATGATAAACCTGGGTTTAGTGGGAGCTTTTGCAGTGGATATTCGAGTATAGAAAGAGGAATGGAGAGCTCATCTAGAATTGAGATAGATAAGTTCAACGGTAAAAACTTTGAACTATGGAATCTCAAGATGGAGGACCTTCTTGTAGACAAAGAACAATGGATCATTGTGGATCTTGGTACATAGCCTACTGGTACACTGTCTACTAGCACACATGCTACTGGTACACAACCTACTAGTACACAAACTACTAGTACACCAACTACTGGTATGTCGAAGGAAGATTGGGAGAAGTTGGACATAAGAGAAAGGAGTACTATTCGACTCTGCCTGGCAGATTCGGTGTTGTTGAATGTCTCAGGAGAATCTAGAGCCAAGGAACTATGGGATAAGTTGAGGAATTTGTATCAATCAAAGTCCCTAGTAAACAAGTTGTTTCTTCGAAAGAAGCTGTATCATCTTAGAATGGAAGATGGATATTCTGTGATAGAACATCTAAATGCCTTTAATACTCTGGTAAGTCAACTTGGCTCTGTTAATATTACGATTGCAAAAGAAGATAAGTGTATTACTTTGTTATGTTCTTTTCCAGACTCTTAGGATAATTTGGTTGTAGCAATAGGTAGTACCACTCAATCTACATTGAAGTATGAGGATGTAGTTGCATCCTTGTTATCTAAAGAGATGAGATGAAAAAGCATGGATAGTTATAGCACAAATGCTTTGTTTGTAAGAGGTCATACCCAAGACAGGAACCCTAGTAAGCCTTCAGGGTGGAGATCTAAATCTATAGGTAGATCTAAGTCTCCAGGAAAATCTTTGAGGAAATGTTGGAAGTGTGGTAAAACAAGGCATTATAAGAAAGATTGCAAGTCTAAGAAGGTTGAAAAAGGGATTTGATAGTACCTCTTCCATAGAGGCAAAAAATTGCACTGAAGAAGGAGGTGATGTTTACTTGGCATATACAAGTACACATTCAGACCGTGATGTAAGGTTGATTGACTCAGGTGTGGCATACCATATGACTCCTCACAGGGAGTGGTTCTCTGAATATGAAAAATATGATGGTGGTGATGTATTCCTAGGAGATGACTCGACAACAAAAATCTTGGGACGTGGAAGGGTTAATTTTCTGCTAAAATATGGAAGGATTAGAACTCTTCCTAGGGTTCCGCACATTCCAAAATTAGCCAGGAGCCTAATATCTGTAAGCAAAATGGATGATGCAGGAGTGGATACTGTATTTGGAAAGAACACTTGCAATATGGTACGAGGAGCAATGGTGTTGATGAGGGGAGTTCAGTGTGAAACTCTGTACAAGTTGCTGGGAAGCACTTATACTAATGGGTTTAATAGTTCCATTGTCCCTGAACAAAGAAATAAAGAAGACAAGACCAATATTGTCCCTAGAAAGAAGACCATGTTGTGGCATCAAAGACTGGGACATATTGGAGAAAATGGCCTTCGAACACTACACGGTAAAGGTATGGTTGAAGGTATGTCTAATTGCACTCTGGATTTTGATTTATGTGAACATTTCATATATGGTAAACATAATCGAGTAAGATTCCCATCTGGTGATACAAGAGCAAAGGGGATCTTAGAGTTGATACACAGTGATGTGTTTGGACCTGTTCCTATTCCATCCCTAGGTAAATTTGTGTATTATGTTTCATTCATAGATGGTTTTTCAAGGAACACATGGATTTATTTTCTTAGAAAGAAATTTGAGGTATTTGATAAATTTAAAGAGTTTAAGGCTCTAGTAGAAAATTAGACAGAGAAGAAAATAAAGGTATTGAGAACAGATAATGGTGAAGAATTCTGTGGAAATGAATTTGAAGAATTCTATAAGAAGTGTGGTATAGCAAGGAAAATGACTAATCCATACACTCCTCAACAGAATGGAGTTGCAGAAAGGATGAACATGACATTGATGAAAAAATCAAGGAGCATGCCCAACGGTGCCAGGTTAGGACAAGAATTCTAGGTAGAGGCAGTGGGTACAACATGTTACCTGGTCAATCGATCACCTTCATTAGTGTTGGATGATAAAACTCTGCATGAGGTATGGTTTGGAAAGAAACCCTCTCTTCAACTTCTTAGAGTGTTTGGTTGTGATGATTATGTACATGTTCCAAAGGAAAATAGAAGTAAGCTAGATAAAAAAGCTGAAAAGTGTATCTTTATTGGTTATAAAGATGGTGTGAAAGGTTATAAGTTTTGGAACCAAGAAACCAAGAAAACTGTTTACAGTCGAGATGTTGTTTTCAGAGAGGTAAAAGATGTGTCCAAACGGGAATTCCTACCAACACAAGATGAACCTGAGAAAATAGAGCTTGATTTGGATGATGCAAAATCTGAATCATCTGAAGAAGGGGAAGTAGAAGAAGAAGAAGAAGAAGAAGAACCTCATACCCCAATATTAAGGAGATCAGTGAGAGATAGAAGGCAACCAGAAAGGTATAGTCCACCTGATTTTCGTTCCAATTTTTCTTTATCTATTACTGATGATGATCCCATAACTGTCAAGGAAGAAGTGAATTCAGAGGATAGTAAACTCTAGAAGAAGGCCATGGTTGAAGAAATGGATGCCCTAGATAAGAATGAGGCATGGGATATAGTTGAGTTGCCAGCTGGAAGAAAATTTGTTGGTAGAAAATGGTTCTTTAAGAAGAAGTTTAATGCACAAGGTAAAGTGGAGAAATACAAATCTCGACCAGTAGAAAAAAGTTATTCCCAAGTTGAGGGAATTGACTTTGGTGAAATTTTTTCTCCTGTTGCTAAGTTAACTTCTATTAGATTTATTTTATCTATTGTTGCTTCTTTTGATCTTGAAGTGGAACAGATGGATGTGAAGACAACATTCCTACATGGGGATCTGAAAGAAGAAATCTACACGAAGCAGCCAGAAGGCTTTGTACTGAAGGGAAAGAAAGAGTTGGTCTGTAAGCTAAAGAAGTCACTATATGGTCTAAAGAAATCACCTAGGAAATGGTACCAAAAGTTTGACACATACATCCTTGGATTGGGATTTGTAAGAAGCAGGGCTGATCACTGTGTATATTCCAAGAAGGTTGGTAATCACTTAATTTATGTAGTGTTGTATGTTGATGACATGTTGTTAGGAAATAACATGGATGTTATCAAGGAGGTGAAATCACAACTATCCTCCAAATTTGACATGAAGGATCTTGGTGCTGCTAACTTCATTCTGGGAATGGAGATTAAAAGAGATTGTGCAAACATGAAACTCTGGTTGAATCAAAGAAAATATGTTGAGATGATATTGCAGAGGTTTAATATGCATGGAATCAAACCGATCAAGGTTCCTATTCCTATTGGTGTAAAGTTATTTGCAGATCAGTGTCCCAAGACACAGGAAGAAGAAGAGGACATCTCCCATGTTCTGTATGCCAGTGCAATTGGTAGTTTGATGTATGCAATGGTCTGTACTAGAATGGACATTGCACATGCAGTGGGAGTTTTGAGTAGGTATATGTCAAAACCAGGGAAGGAGCATTGGACAACAGTAAAGAGGGTCTTCAGATATCTTCGTGGCAGTACCAGTTATGGATTGTGCTACCAAGGAAGACTAGGATTGGACAGAGTGTTGTTCATACATGGCTTTGTTGATGCAGACTGGGTTGGAGATCTGGATCGCAGAAGATATACAAGTGGGTATGTGTTTAACCTATTTGGAGGAGCAATCAGTTGGATGAGAAAAAGACAGGCTGTAGTGGCACTCTCAACTACAAAAGCTGAATACATGGCAGCCACTCATGCAAGAAAGGAAGCAATATGGTTACAAAGATTGTGTTTAGGTATTGGGTTGGTACAACAAGCAGTGATGTTAGATTGTGACAGTCAGAGTGCAACATTCCTGGAAAATAACCCATCTTATCATTCAAAGACAAATCATATTGATGTTCAGTATCACTTTATGAGAGACATGGTTGAGGAAAAGAAGGTGTTGCTGGAAAAGGTTGACACTTTGAAGAATGTTGCAGATTCATTGACAAAGTCTGTGAGCACTGAAAAGTTCTCTTGGTGTAGAGTAAAAATGGGCATGGCTGCCCTGGATTGTTGACTATATAATCCCCTAGACCCCTAGATGCAAAGAAAACAACAAATGGGAGAATGTTGGGTATGTGTTATATTATTTGCATGTGTGTGTGTGGGCGCGTCAGATATGACAACTGCGTCTTACGATCCCTTGTAGTAGTGATTTGTTTGTGTTGTGTGTGTCAAGCACTTTCCTAGGGGGGTCCCAGGGGGGGGGCAGGTATGCCCCCCCTGGTTACGCGCAGTGTTCGGGGCAGTGCTCCGAAATTCTTTTTTGGGCGGTTTTTGCTATTTTTAGCGGTTTACTAAAAATAATCCCAGTTTTAGGGATTGTTGAAATAATGTAACTGCAAAGAATATTCTTATTATTATTGATATTTTATTCATAGGATCAATCCCCATTGTGGATTGATCAAGTCGGATATTGTAATAGGACCAAATCCCCTTTTGCGGATTGGTCAAAAGACAATTGTAATAGGTAGAATAAGAAGTCAGCCCCAACAGTTAATTAAGAGACCTAGAAATATAATAATGGTGGGTTTACCCACCCAGATTGAGAAGTCGGCCCTGCCAGTGAAGAGACACTTCACACGTGCCAGAATTGTATAAATAAAGGAGGCTAGCGCCTCATTTGAACATAACTCACTTGCTCAGTTTGAGAGACAAGTTATGATCTATTACTGGCAAAGGAGAGAGAGAGAGTGGCGCATATCTTGGAGAGGACTTTTTGTTTTACCATAGAGATCTCTTGGCATTGTATTGGCTATCTATATTAAGGAATTTTTGCTGGGTTTTCTTCCCCTAGAGGGATTCCCAGGAGAAATGGTGTGTCTCTTGTGATTGTGTATTTCTCAATGATCTTGGATTATGCTATTGTTATCTAATGAAATGCAAACATCTATAATAATGTCTTAAACATTAACAAGGGATCAGAGAAAACCTGAAGGAAGCATATTTTGCAAGAGGAAAAATGTCACTATTGCAGTACCTGCATATTAGGGTTTTTCAAAAGTGAATCTTTTCAGCCCTAAAACTATCTAGAAAGTTGCACCCTCCCCCAAGGATCATTTTGGCATCTTCAGTGCACCTTTTCAGTGGTTTGATTTCCCGAAAAGTGAAACCCTAGCTTCACAAAGTACTAGAAGTACCAGAAAACCAGAGTACCATAAGTACGAGAGTACTAGAGGTACCAGAAAACCAGAAGCACCAGTCCAGAAATCCGCAGATCAATTTTGGAAAGGCAAAAGTTAGATTTTCAGAAATATGACTGCACCACCTAACTCACCTCATCTCAGCGAATCTATCCACTGGATCAGAATTTAAAAACTTAAAGTTTGAAAAATTAGGGTTTTCTCATAAAACCCTAAAGTTGCAGTTGCAGTTGCAGTCTCAGAACCAGTTGCAGTACGAGTTGCACTAGCAACCATACTACCAATGGCAGTCACCCTTGAAGTTTTCTTAAGAGTTGGTAATGATTACCACTACTACCAGATGGAGCCACCACCTGCAAATTTCATCAGAGGTATGTACTCA
Source organism: Picea engelmannii (assembly GCA_009831015.1). Taxonomy (NCBI): domain Eukaryota; kingdom Viridiplantae; phylum Streptophyta; class Pinopsida; order Pinales; family Pinaceae; genus Picea; species Picea engelmannii. The sequence goes on from ML778254.1 coordinate 174,727, forward strand.
CATATGTTTAATTGTTAAACCCTAAAGAGTATTTGTAGGAGAAGGGATCTCTTGCCATAGATCCAGAAGGATCTCAAGATCCAACACATTCAAAGGAATGATGCAACCCAGGTGTGACTATTCTGATATACATTCATTTGTCATGACATTATCTTAATCAATGTTGCATGTTGAAGCTATGATCAAATTATTAGAAGGAATGAAAGTTGATCATAGAGCTTATCCTCTAACCTAACCTTTTGTCAAGATAGCGTATTGTCTTAGTACAGAAGACAGGTTGAAGAAAGCACTCGTCACTTGAGTGAAAAAGACCTGGAAGAAAAGCAAGCACTCATTCTTGAGGACAAGGCTCCAGGTTTGATTAATCAAGATTCAAAGGTACACATGACAAGTTGATGACTATAGTTAAGATAACAGTCGTCGTAAAGTATTATACTTGATAGCATGTGAGCATATAGAGGTAAATACTTTGCCTGATACAACTAACACCTCCTTTAGGAGAAAACTCATGTGTTAGTTTCAGGTTGCCATGGAAGAATGCTTGGTCACAACACTATAAGAGTGTTGACCTCATTTCGTATTGTATTCCTTACCTTTAATCTTTGCTTCAAATAAATTATAAGTGATATCTCTAAAAGAGCTACTGTGATGATTGTTCGTGCTATTGCTTTACATTATCAGAGGGATATTACTCTTGCTTGCTGCTTTGTTGACCTTGCTCCAGGTCACATGTAATAACCCTGAGGAAGCTATAGTGAAGGTTGCAGAAGGCAACATGCTAAAGAAGAGACCATAAATGAAGCAATCATCATTGGAGGAGAAGAAGGTGACTTGCATGAGCTAAAGGGTCACTTAAAAGATGCTATGACCCACGCCATTGAAGAATCTTGGCATAGAATATTAGCTCACATCAACTACAAGGCACTACCATACATATGCAAAGTGGTCACAGGTTTATCAGAACTCATAGGTGACCATGAAGGGGTATGCAATGGATGCGCACAAGGGAAGAACATCAATAACCCGTTTCCGAAGAGGGACAACAAGGAAGAAGGAGTCCTAGAACTCATTCATTCATATGTTTGTGGCCCAATGCCATCATCCTCCATTAGTGGGTATGTATACTATTTATCATTCATTGATGATTATTCTTGTAAAGACCTGGATATATTTGAAGTGTTCAGCAAGTTCAAGGAATTCAAAGCCTTGATAGAGAACCTTTCTGTAAGGAATATTAAGATACTCAGGTCAGATAATGGAGGAGAATATACCTCAAAAGAGTTCGTGAACTTTTGAAAAGATGTTGGGATCAAGATCCCCAACAAAACGGTGTAGTTGAACAAAAGAACATAACCATACTAGAAGCTGTGAAGACTATGATCCATGATCAATATCTTCCTATGTGCTTATGGGCAGAAGCAACAACGATAACTGTTTATGTGCAGAACTGATTGCCCGATAGTGTACTTGGGCTCAAGACACTAGAAAAGATGTTCACCGGAAAGAAGCCAGAGGTAAGCCATCTCAAAATATTTGGCTGTCCAGTGCTTATTCATATACCTAAAGAAAAGAGAAACAAGTTGGACCCTTCATGAAAGAAGGGAATATTTGTGGGATACTGTGAGGTATCCAAGGCCTTTAGAATCCATATACCAGGTCAACATCACACTGAGATCAGTAGGGATTTGACCTTTGATGAAGATGTAGTGCTCAATAAATCTAAACTGTGCCAGCTTGAAGAGGTATATGAAGAGGAACCCGTAATCCCCAATACTGCAATGAGGGAGGTTCCCAGAGCTACAGAACCAGAGAGGGAATTCGTAACTTCCCTTGATGAGGAACTTCTAGAAGACCATGGTATATTAGAAGTGAAAGAACCTCCTCATATGACGATCCTCCATAAAAGAAAGCCAGCTTGGGCTAGAGAGCTTATTCAAGATGGAGAGAAATATGGTGTTCCTGAAGGAACTACGAGACAGGTGAAAAGACCAAAGCCATTCTCCAGTTATACGGATTTGATGTGTGATCTTCTAGAATAGGAGTCTACCTACTCTGAAGAATCCATTCAGAGAAAAGAATGGGCAGATGCCATGATAGAGGAATACCAATCCATAATGAAGAACGAAGTATGGAAAATAGTTCCCAGATCGAAGAATAAATATGGGGTATCCTATAGGTGGCTCTTCAAAATAAAACATGCTGCTAATGGAAGTATTGAGAAGTATAAAGAAAGATTTGTCGCTCATGGATTTTCCCAGAAGGAAGGCATTGACTATGAAGAGACATTCACTCCTGTAGCCAAATACACTTCGATCAGGACCATCATAACTCTTGTAGCTAAGATGAAGTGGAAGCTTCTCCAGATGGACGTGAAGACATTTTTCCTAAATGGTGTCATTGAAGAGGAAGTGTATATAGAGAAACCTCAAGGATTTGCGGTAGAAGATAGGAAGTCTCATGTCTGTAGATTGAAGAAAGACTCATATGGATTGAAGCAAGCTCCTAGAGCTTGGTATGGCCATATAGACAGTTTCTTGACAAGCTTAGGCTTTACCAAGAGTAAAGCATACTCAAATCTCTACTTCAAAATTATGGATAATGAGATGGATTATGGATTATGGATGTGGATGACTTATTCTTAACTAGAGAAGAAAAGCTCATCGCTGAATGTAAAAAGAGACTTTCCTCTAAATTTGAAATGAAAGACCTTGGCCTAATGCATTATTTCTTAGGTCTTGAGGTATGGCAGAGTCCAGAGAGGATCTTCCTTAACCAAGGGAAGTACATAGTCGAGATCTTAAAGATATTCGACATGCTAGAATGCAAACCCATGAATACACCCATGGAAGCGAAGTTGAAGCTATTGGTCGATACTTCGTCAGATTTGATTGATGCCACACTATATAGATAGATTATTGGATCACTGATGTACCTAACGAACACCAGACCATACATTTGTTTTTCCTTGAACACCTTGATTCAGTTTCTGGTAGAGCCCAGACATGTTCACCTAGTGGCTGCAAAACATGTGATGAGGTACCTTAAAGGTACAATAGATTATGGTCTCAATTATGATGAAGATCACAATTTCACATTGAGTGGATACACTGATTCAGATTGGGAAGGAAACGTTGCTGACAGAAAAAGAACTTCCAGATGTTGTTTCAGTTTGGGATCAGCCATGATTTCGTGGCAGAGTAGGATGCAATCCAGTATTTCTCTCAGCACAGTGGAAGCAAAGTACATTGCCACATGTTCTGCTAGCTACGAAGCTATATGGCTTCAAAAGTTGTTGACCATTCTATTTGACATAGATATGGAAGCAACCATGATCCTATGTGACAACCAGAGCTGCATAAAGATGACAGAGAATCTTGTATTCCATGACAGTCGAAACACATAGAGATTCTCTATCATTACATCCGTGACATGGTGCAGAGAGGAGCCTTGAAGCTCCTGTATGTTAGCACGGATGAATAGGTTGCTGATGTGTTGACCAAACCTCTATCTCATGTAAAGTTTGAACACTTTCGAGATAATCTTGGTATAGTCCGAAAGGACCCTCCCTGAAAGGGGGAGTATATATGATTCCTTGCTTCTAACCTCACTGTTAGACGTAAAGCAAGATGATTCCTTGCTTCTAACCTCACTGTTAGACGTAAATAAAGATGATGTGTGTGTTCCTTTCTTCTGACCTCACTATTAGACGTAAAACAAGATGATTCCTTGTTTCTGACCTCACTGTTAGACGTAAAGCAAGATGATTCCTTACTTCTAACCTCACTGTTAGACGTAAATCAAGATGATGTGTGTGTTCCTTGCTTCTGACCTCGATGTTAGATGTAAAGAAAGATGATTCCTTGCTTCTGACCTCGCTATTAGACATAAAGCAAGATGATCTGTGTGTTCCTTGCTTCTAAAATCGCTGTTAGACGTAAAGCAAGATGATTCCTTGCTTCTGACCTCGCTGTTAGACGTAAAGTAAGATGATTCACAAATAACATATGTGAGCTCACACAATAAAGCTATATTGAATTACATAACAATAATCAAATGACAATCATGAAAGAATAACAATGAAAGAATATGAATCAAAGCTAAGAATCCCTTTCTCTTTTGAATCCTAATGACTACTCTGATTCTAATTACATCCTAATTGAATAATATAATTCCCATAATTCCCTTCTCATGAAGAGAGAGCACTCTCTTTTATACATGAGAGCCTTGAAGATAAGATAACCATCTCATTATTACAGATCCACTATTCTCTCAACCTATTTCCCATTATTACAAAATATAATCCCTTTAA
>ML778254.1:186511-209415 GCA_009831015.1 Picea engelmannii
AAAACATGTTGATTTTCTAACATTTAATCACAAATTCCTTTTAAATACTAAAATGAATAAAGTGGAGAACAATAAGGTGAAACCCAAGTATATTTATGGAAATGATATCATGAAAGGTTAATGGGGCAATCAAATGTGAAGAATGATGAAGGGAAAGGTGGATGAGAATAGGACATTTCTAAGCCCCAATAGATGTAAAGCAAGATGATGTGTGTGTTTCTTGCTTCTGACCTCGCTGTTAGACATAAATCAAGATGATGTGTGTGTTCCTTGCTTTTGACCTCGCTGTTAGACATAAAGAAAGATGATTCCTTACTTCTGACCTCGCTGTTAGATGTAAAGCAATATGATGTGTGTGTTCCTTGCTTCTGACCTCGTTGTTAGACGTAAAGCAAGATGGTTCCTTGCTTCTGACCTAGTTGTTAGACATAAATCAAGATGATGTATACCTTGCTTCTGACCTAGTTGTTAGATGTAAATCAAGATGTGACTTGCACTGAGCTACCAGTTTAACAACTGTGACATAGAGCTAGTCTAGTATTGTGATGGGCTAGCTTAGTGTTGTGATGAGGTATCATTTTTTTTATACTAATACATATTGATGCAGATGATGATGGCATTCTTTCAAGAATGACGATGCTGCCAATAAAGAAAACTTCCGATGATTTATAGATACGCCAGTCAAGATGATATTGATGATTATGTCCTCCCACCTGATGCTGTTGATGATGTTTTCCTCCCTCTCTCGCATGATGCTGCTGAAGAATACCCTTCTTGTTAAGGGGGAGTGTTGAAATAATGTAACTGCAAAGAGTATTCTTATTATTATTGATATTTTATTCATAATATCAATCCCCATTGTGGATTGTTCATGTTGGATATTGTAATAGGACCAAATCCCCTTTTACGGATTGGTCAAAAGACAATTGTAATAGGCAGAATAAGAAGTCGGCCCCAACAGTTAATTAAGAGATCCAAAAATATAATAAAGGTGGGTTTACCCACCCAGATTGAGAAGTCGGCCCTTCCAGTGAAGAGACACTTCACATGTGCCAGAACTTGTATAAATAAAGGAGGCTAGCACCTCATTTGAACATAACTCACTTGCTCAGTTTGAGAGACAAGTTCTGATCTGTTACCGACAAAGGAGAGGGAGAGTGTCACATATCATGGAGAGGACTTTTTGTTTTAGCATAGAGATCTCTTGGCATTGTATTGGCTATCTATATTAAGGAAGTTTTGCTAGGTTTTCTCCTCCTAAAGGGTTTCCCAGGATAAATGTTGTGTCTCTTGTGATTGTGTATTTCTCAGTGATCTTGGATTATGCTATTGTTATCGAATGAAATGCAAACATCTATAATAATGGCTTAAACATTAACAGGGATTAGGGTTTTGGTATCTATGAAATACCTAATTTTTTTTTATATATTGTATAGTGAATGGTGAAATTCGATATAATGAATATAAGAAAGGTTTTCCCGGTTGAGGGTTTCCAGTATAAAATCTATGTGTACTTTGTGTATGAGCCATTGATTAAATTTTGTTTTTCTTAAGAATCTATTTGCATTGCTTTACTTCACAGGTCTAAAAATTACAAAAATAAACAAGATAAAACATGCATTAAACTAAGCACATCAATCATACACTTGACACAGTGATTTATGTGGAAACCCAATGAGAGAAAAAATCATGGGCAATGATTATCAATTTTATTATTATTCAAGGGAGAATTACAATAACCTTCATAGGCATACAATCATCCTCTCCTCACACAGTCTTCTCTCTGCTCCTTGCACACGCTTGCAATCACATTGTACTCCACATCTATTGGTATTCTCACATATATAAAAACTATCACTCATTTATACAAACTGATCATGAATAGATCACATAGTTACACGAGCAGTTCATAAATTGATTGCATGCATGCACATTAACATAGTTCCATGCATGTGCATGTGATTGCATGAGAAAATTCATTGTCATGTTTCCAAAAATATCCATGTTGACAACAATTTTCCTGATATATCATGCCCTTAATTAATTCATCACCTTTTCTGCAAGCCAAGAGAAGCCAAAAACCACCATATCTTCTCTAACAAAACGGGTTTCGTAAACAATTCTGCAGAATTCAATTTTGTATGGACCTTTTCCAAAGACACTCCACCTTCATCAACAACCTTTCTTACAAAATGGTACTTAATATAAATATGATTCATATTAATGTGATCAACTAGATTTCTAGCCAAATGAATAACACTTTGACTATCGCAAAATACTTTCACCTTGTCCTGCATCATTCCAAACTCACCCAACAAACCATGTAACCAAATTGCCTCCTCGCATACATGTGAAGAATCCATATACTTTGCCTCTATAGTGGATAAAAAGATTATGTTTTGAAGCTTTAAAATCTAACTAACATGTCCTCCTGCAAGAGTAAGGACATATCCTGAAGTGGATCTCCCTTTTTCCATGTTACCTGCAAAATATGAATCTACATAGCCGCAAATTGAATCTTTGGAACCATCATAGATGATAGAATAATTTCTTGTTCCTCTAATATATCAAAGCACCCATTTCACTGCTTCCCAATGTGCTTTTCCTGGATTTTCCATGTTTCGACTGACAACACCAACTGCATGTGAAATATTTGGTCTAGTACTCACCATTGCATACATCAAAATTCCCACTGCATTAGCATATGGTACACAAGACATATAATCGTTTTCTTCGTCATTACTAGGACATAAACATGAAGAAATATTGAAATGGGAAGCCAAAGGGATCTGTATGGGTTTCACATTATTCATACCAAATCTCATAAGTATTTTCTCCAGGTACTTATGTTGTGATAACCACAACTTGCCATTTTTCCCGTCTCTGTGTATCTCCATGCCTAAGAATTTTTTTGTTTCTCCTAGATCCTTCATATCAAACGTCCTAGATAACTGAGCCTTTAACCTATTGATTTCAACCATGTTATTGCTTGCCACAAACATATCATAAAAATATAGCACCAAAACAATGAACATGCCATTTTCCAACTTTTTAAAGTAAACACAATGATCATATTCACTTCTTGTAAAATTTAGGCTCACCATGAAGGAATCAAACTTCTTGTAACATTGTCTGGGAGACTGTCTCAGGCCATACAATGATTTCTTGAGTTTTTAAACAAACCTCTTATTGTGATCCCGAACAAAACCTTCTGATTGTTCCATATATATATTCTCATCTAAATCTCCATGTAGAAATGCGGTTTTAACATCTAGCTCCTCTAACTCAAGATCAAGTAAAGCAACTAGAGCTAACATAATAGGAACTAAAACAAGTTTCACAACTCATGAAAATAAATACCTTGCTTTTGGGAAAACCCTTTTTCTACCATTCTTGCTTTATATCTTTCGACTTTATCATCAACACCCTTTTTCAGTTTGTAGACCCACTTGCAACAGACAACCTTCTTGTCCTTTGGAATTTCTACGAGGTCCCATGTTTTACTCATTTCTAAGGCATCCATTTCTTCGTTTATAGATTTCTTCCATTGAGCACTTTCAAATGCCTTAATTGCTTCCTGAAAACAACTAGGTTCTCCATCAATAGAAACCAAAACCACAGATGAAACATAATCATCATACCTTGTAGGAGGATTCCTGACCCGTGAAGATCTCCTGAGAGATGGTTGAGGCATATCCTTAGTTTCCTGGATATTTCTTTCATCTACATATTCATGTTCTTCTTCTAAAAATTCTTCATGCTCCTCCCTTTCTGAAGATGGTTGAGTTTCCAATTGAATTTGCTGAGCTTGTGGTACCTGTTCTTGTCTCACTTCAACATCTACCAATTCTGATTTTAAGAGTGAGGATTCATCAAATACTACATCTATGCTTATAATGAGTTTGTGGGAAGTAGGATCCCACAGTATGTACCCCTTAACTCAATCACCATAACCAACAAAGTCATATTTCTTTGATCTAGTATCTAAGTATGAACGTCGATCTTTAGAAATAAGAGCATAAGCATCACAACCAAATATTCTCAGATTTGAAAAATCACACAAATGACCTGTCCATACCTCTTCTGGAATATTAAGGTTTATTGCAGTTGATGGTAACCAATTTATTAGGTAACATGCTTTAAGAACTACTTCTTCCCATAATTCCTGCTGCATCTTGGCATTATTGAGCATGCTCCTTTCTCTCTCTAGAAGAGTCCTATTCATGTGTTCAACAAAACCATTCCGCTGAGGAGTATAAACCATGGTGTTATGTCTTTCTATCCCAACTTCCTTGCAATAGTTATCAAATTCCACAGATGTGACCTCACCTCCATTATTTGTCCTTAAACATTTGATTGACCTATCAGTGCTCTTTTCAACCAAAGCTTTGAATTGTTTAAAAGTATTAAATACATCAGATTTTCTTTTAAGTAAATAAACCCAAACCTTTCTAGAGTAATCATCTATAAATGTCACATAATATGACTATCCTCCAAAATAAATTGTAGGGGATGGTCCCCAAACATATGAACGAATGTGATCAAGGATACCTTTTCTTATATGTCTTCCTTCTTTAAACTTCTATCTACATTGTTTTCCAAAAACACAATACTTGCAAAAATTCAAATTTAGAAACTTCAAACTTGGAAGTGACTTACGATCAACCAATACCTTAATCCCTTTCTCGCTCATATGACCCAAACGCTGATGCCATAAACGAACAAAGTCACTTGCATCTTCAGATGCTACCACTACTTGATTTAATTTTGTCCTTCCTTCAAGCCAATAAAGGTTCCCGATCCTATTTTCTTTCATGACTACTAAGATGCCTTTCGACACCTTCAGTACTCCACCTTGAGTTGTACACTTGTAACAAAAAGAATCTAGAACTCCCAAAGATATCAATTTCTTTCTCAGTTCAGGGACATGACTTACATTTGTTAATGTTCTTATAGAACCATCATGCATTTTAATCCTTATGCTACCAACTCCAACAATTTTACAAGAAAAATCATTTCCCATAAAAAAAACACCATCATCAATAGATTAGTAAGTTGAGAACCAATTTCTATGAAGACACATGTGGCTGGATGCACCAGAATCTAACAACCAATGTTGATGTTGATGTGAAACATCACAAGTAGACAATAGCTCATCAACCATACCTAAACTGGAACCTGAACTTGTTTCAACTACATTAGCTTCCTTGGATTATTTTATGGAGTCCTCCTTGGATGTATTCTGTCTTTTCCAACAATCCTTCTTGAGATGCCTAGATTTTCCACAGAACCAACATTTATTCTTACTCTTCTTGCCTCCTGACTTAGACCTTGATGTACCCCTTTGATTTTTCCCTCTTTTTGTAGATCGACCTCTGACCACCATTGCTTCTGTTGTTGATGTTTCTTTAATGAATGTTTTCCTTATCTCCTCAGAAAAAAAAGCTCCGACAACAATGTCATAATCAATGGCATATGTTGTGTTAAACCGCATAGTTGTGACCAGATGGTCCGAATACTCAGGCAAGGAAAATAGTAGCATAACTTCCTTGTCCTCATCTTCGAACTTTACTTCCAAGTTAGTTAATTGAAAAATCAGAGTATTGAAAACATTCAAGTGATCTATAATTTTCATACCTTCTTTCATCCACAATATGCACAACTGACTCTTCAAGAAGATTCTGTTTGACAAGTTCTTTGTCATATACAGACTCTCCAGTTTGGTCCACAAACCTGTTTTTGTTGTCTCTTCAACGATGTTAAACAACACCTCATCTTCTAGACACAAACAAATAGTACCGAGGAATATTGCATCCATATCCTCCCAGTCCTCATCTATCAATCTTTCCGGTTGCTTTTATTTTCGAGCCAAGGCTTTTTTCAATACTTGTTTCACAAGCAGATATCACATCTTGAGTTTTCGTAGTGCAAAATTGTTCTTACCACTGAACTTTTCCACCTCAAACTTGCAACTCTACAGTTTCTCCATTAGCATAAAAACTCCAAAAACCACCGGTTATAAAACTGAGTCTCTTTATAGTGTAGGAGTGTTATTATATTATAACTAAATTCCCAAAAAAAAACTTTAATTAAAAGGTTTAATACTAGAATTTAATATATAAACCTTTTATTAAAACATAAAGGATTCACCTTTTTAAAGGATAAAGGATATACGTCCTCCACCCACTTATGCCTTAAAAAACACTCCTTTAAACACAAAATATAATAATAATAGTCACCTTTTCATATAGTGTGTGCATGACCTCAACTTTATTAATTTATTCTCCAGGAATTTGATACCATGAACTTCATACCATGCCAAAAAAAACAATTAATTTTTTTTTCTTGATCATCGCACCTTGTATGAGTATCATCTGCGATGATTAGGAATCATCACACCTTGTTAAAGGATAGCCTGCGATGATTTTCACACAAATTGTCACACCTTGTCAAACTAGAGCCTACGATGATGTCACACTATGTATAACTCTCTTCCTGCGACAATTTCAAAATATTTCTAATTTCGAAAGTGTGCGTGCGATCGTCACACTTTGCCACAGGGACAACCTGCGATGATGTAATAAAACCCATCCTAGGCCGATCCACTTCACTCGGCTCGGATCAGCTCAATTAACCTGCTCTTCAATCCAACGACCATATTCTCTTCTCCTTCACTTTCTGCTTCTTCAACTCTAAGCTCTGATACCACTTGTTAGGCAGGGGAAGCAAAACATAGCATATAGAAGAGCATAAAATAAGCAAGATCAAACACACATTAAATCAAACACATCAATCATACACTTGCCACAGTGATTTATGTGGAAACCCAATGAGGGAAAAAACCACGTGCAATGATTATCGATTTTCTTATTATTCAAGGGAGAATTATAATAGCCTTCATAGGCATACAATCATCCTCTCCTCACACACTCTAGTCTCTCCTCCTTGCACATGCTTGCACTCACATTGTACTCCACCTCTATGGATATGCTCACATATATAACATCTATCACTCAGTTATACAAACTGATCATGAATAGATGACATAGTTACACGAGCAGTTCATAAATAGATTGCATGCATGAACATTAACATAGCTACATGCATGTGCATGTGACCACATGAGGAAATTCGTTGGCATGTTTCCAAAAATCTCCACCTTTACAAAAATTTACTTGATATATCATGCCCTTAATTAATTCATCACCTTTTCTGCAAGCCAAGAGAAGCCAAACACCATCGTAGCTTCTCTAACAAAAATGGTTTCATAAACATGTTTGCAGAATTCACTTTTGTATGGATCTTTTCCAAAGACACTCCACCTTTATCAACAACCTTTCTTACAAAATGGTACTTGATAGAAATATGCTTCATATTACTATGATAAGCTGGATTTCTATCCAAATGTATAACACTTTGATTGTCACAAAATACTTTCACCTTGTCCTGCATCCTTCCAAACTCACCCAACAGACCCTGTAACCAAATTGTCTCCTTGCATGCATGTGAAGCAGCCATATACTCTTCCCCTGTAGTGGATAAAGTGACTATGTTTTGAATCTTTGACATCCAACTAATAGGTCCTCCTACAAGAGTAAATACATATCATGAAGAGGATCTCCTTTTGTCCAAGTCACCTACAAAATATGAATCTACATAGCCACAAAATGAATCTCTGGAACCATCATAGGTGATGGAATAACTGCTTGTACCTATAAGATATTGAAGCATCAATTTCACCGCTTCCCAATGCGCTTTTCCTGGATTTTCCATGTATTGACTAACAACACCAACTGCATGTGAAATATCTAGTCTAGTACTCACTATTGCATACATCAAACTTCCTATTTCATTAACATATGGTACATGAGACATATCATCCTTTTCTTTGTCATTACTAGGACATAAACCTGAAGAAATATTGAAATGGGAAGCCAAAGGGATTTGTATGGGTTTCACATTATTCATACCGAATCTCATAAGTATTTCCTCCACATACTTCTATTGTGATAACCACAACTTGCCAGTTTTCCCGTTTTTGTGTCTCTCCATTCCTAAGATTTGTTTTGTTGCTCCTCTATCCTTCATATCAAACTCCCTAGCCAATGGAGCCTTTAACCTATTGATTTAGACCATGCTCTTTCTTTCCACAAGCATATCGTCAACATATAACACCAAAATAATGAACATGCCATTTTCCAACTTTTTAAAGTAAACACAATGATCATATTCACTTCTTGTAAAATTTAGGCTCACCATGAAGGAATCAAACTTCTTGTACCATTGCCTGGGATACTGTCTCAAGCCATACAATGACTTCTTGACTTTGCAAACAAACCTCTTATTGCGATCCTGAACAAACCATTTTGGTTGTTTCATATATATATATATATATATATCCTCATCTAAATCTCCATGTAGAAATGTGGTTTTAACATCTAGCTTCTCTAACTCAAGATCAAGTAAAGAAACTAGTGCTAACATAACACGAACTGAAACAAGATTCACAACTAGTGAAAAGATCTCATGAAAATCAATAACTTCTTTTGGGAATACCCTTTTGCTACTAGTATTGATTTATACCTTTCAACTTTATCATCAACACCCTTTTTCAGTTTGTAGACCCACTTGCAGCTGATAACCTTCATGTCCTTTGGAATTTCTACCAGGTCCCATGTTTTATTCCTTTATAAGGCATCCATTTCTTCAGTCATAGATTTCTTCCATTGATCACTTTCAGATACCTTAATTGCTTCATGAAAACAACTAGGTTCTCTATCAATAGAAACCAAAGCCACAAATGAAACATAATCGTCATACCTTGTAGGAGGATTCTTGACCCATGAATATCTCCTCAGAGATGGTTGAGGAATATCCTCAATTTCCTGGATATTTTCTTTATCTACATCTTCATCTTCTTTTTATGGAACTTCTTTATGCTCCTCCCTTTTTGAATATGGTTGAGTTTCCAACTTAATTTGGTGAACTTGCGGTACCTGTTCTTATCTCACTTCAATATCTACCAATTCTGATTTTAAGAGTGAGGATTCATCAAATACTACATCTCTTCTTATGATGAGTTTGTGGGCAGTAGGATCCCATATTATGTACCCCTTAACTTCATCACCATAACCAACAAAGACATATTTCTTTGATCTAGGATCTAACTTAGAACACCGATATTTAGAAATAAGAGCATAAGCATCACAACCAAATATTCTCAGATTTGAAAAATCACACGATTGACCTGTCCATACCTCTTCTGAAATCTTAAGGTTTATTGTAGTTGATGGTGACCGATTTATCAGATAACATGCTGTAAGAACTGCCTCTGCCCACAATTCCTACTGCATCTTGGCATTACTGAGCATGCTACTTTCTCTCTCTAGAAGAGTCTTATTCATGTGTTCAACAACACCATTCTGCTGAGGAGTATAAACTGCGGTCTTATGTATTTCGATCCTAACTTCCTTGCAATAGTTCTAAAATTACATAGATGTGAATGCACCTCCATTATCTATCCTTAAACACTTGATTGACCTATCAATGCTCTTTTCAACCAAAGCTCTGAATTTCTTAAAAGTATTAAATAAATCATCTTTTCTTTTAAGTAAATAGACCCAAACCTTTCTAGAGTAATCATCTCTAAATGTCACATAATATGATGATCCTCCAAAAGAAACTATAGGGGATGGTCCCCAAACATCTGAATGAATGTAATCAAGGATACCTTTTCTTATATGCCTTCCTGCTTTAAACTTATGTCTACACTGTTTTCCAAAAACAAAATACTTGCAGAAATTCAAATTTAGAAACTTGAAACTTGGAAGTGACTTGCGATCAACCGGTACCTTAAGACCTTTCTCACTTATATGACCCAAACGCTGATTCCATAAATGAACATATTCACTTGCATCTTTAGATGCTACCACTGCTTGATTTACTTCTATCCTTCCTTCAAGATGATAAAGGTTCCCAATCCTCTTTTCTTTCATGACTACTAAGATGCGTTTGGACACCGTCAGTACTCCACCTTGAGTTGTACACTTGTAACCAACAAAATATAGAACTCCCAAAGATATCAAGTTATTTCTTAGTTCGGGTACATGAATTACATTTGTTAATGTTCTTACATAACCATTATGCATTTTAATCCAAATGCTACCAACTCCAACAATTTTACAAGAAAAATCATTTCCCATAAAAAAACACCATCATCAATAGATTGGTAAGTTGAGAACCAATTTCTATGAAGAGACATGTGGCAGGACACACCAGAATCTAACAACCAATGATGATGTTGATGTGAAACATCACAAGTAGACAATGACTCATCAACCATACCTGAACTGAAACCTTAACTTGTTTCAGCTACATTATCTTCCTTTGATTCTTTTGTGGAGTCCTCCCTGGATGCATTTTGTCTTTTCCAGCAATCCTTCTTGATATGCCTAGATTTGCCACAAAACCAACATTTCTTCTTACTCTTCTTTCCTCTTGACTTAGACCTTGATGTACCCCTCTGATTTTTCCCTCTTTCTGTAGATTGACCTCTGACCACCATTGCTTCTACTATTGAGGTTTCTTTATCAAATGTTTTCCTTATCTCTTCAGACAACAAAGCTCCCACAACAATGTCATAATCAATGGCATCTGTTTTGTTAAACCACACAGTTGTGACCAGATGGTCCCAAGACTCAGGAAACAAACACAATAGCTTAACTTCCTTGTCCTCATCTTCGAACTTTACTTCCATATTAGTTAATTGAAAAATCAGAGTATTGAAAACATTCAAGTGATCAACAATTTTCGTACCTTCATTCATCTGCAAAATGTACAGCTTCCTCTTCAAGAAGATTATGTTTGCCAAGTTCTTTGTCATATACAAACTCTCCAGTTTGGTCCACAAACCTGTTGTTTTCGTCTCTTCAACGATGTTAAACAACACCTCATTTGATAGACACAATTGAATAGTATTGAGCGCTCTTGCATCCAGATCCTCCTAGTCCTCGTCTATCATGCTTGCCGGTTGCTTTGAATTTCCAACCAAGGCCTTTTGAAATCCTTGTTTCACAAGCAGATCTCGCATCTTGAGTTTCCGTAGCATAAATATATTCTTACCACTGAAATTTTCCACCTCAAACTTGGAACTCTGCACTTTCTCCATTAGCAGAAAAAATCTAATGGAGAAAGTTATAAAACTGAGTCTCTTTATAGTGTAGGATTATTATTATATTATAATTGAATTCATCGCACCTTATTAAATGATATCCTACGGTGATTTGCATGCAAATTGTCACACCTTGTCAAACTACAGCCTACGGCGATGTCACACTATGTGTAACTCTCTTCCTGTAATGATTTCAAAGTCTTTCTAATTTTGAAAGTGTGCATGCGATCATCACACTTTTCCACAAGGAAAACCTGCGACAATGTAATAAAACCTGTCCTAGGCTGATCCACTTCACTCAAATTGACTCAGATCGGTTAACTTGATCTTCGATCCAGCGACCAGATTCTCTTCTCCTTCGCTTTCTGCTCCTTCAACTCTAAGATTTGATAACACTTGTTAGACAGCGAAAGAAAAACATATCATATAACAGAGCATAAAATAAGGAAGATCAAACACACATTAAACCAAGAACATCAATCATACACTTGACACAGTGATTTATGTGGAAACCCAATGAGGGAAAAAAACACAGGAAATGATTATTGGTTTTCTTATTATTCAAGGGAGAATTACAACAACCTTCATAGGCATACACTCATCCTCTCCTCACACAATATTCTATTTTATCCTTGCACATGCTTTCTCTTACATTGTACTCCACCTCTATGGGTATGCTCACATATATAACATCTATCACTCAGTTAGACAAACTGATAATGAATAGATCACATAGTTACACGAGCATTTCATAAATATATTGCATGCATGCGCATTAACATAGATGCATGCATGTGCGTGTGACCGCATGAGGAAGTTAGTTGGCATGTTTCCAACAATCTCCACCTTAACAACAATTTACCTAATATATCATGCCCTTAATTAATTCATCACCTTTTTTGCAAGCCAAGAGAAGCCAAACACCACTGTAGCTTCTCTAACAAAACTGGTTTCGTAAACATGTCTACAGAATTAACATTTGTATGGATCTTTTCCAAAGACACTCCACCTTCATCAACAACCTGTCTTACAAAATGGTATTGAACAAAAATATGCTTCGTCTTATTGTGATAAGTTGGATTTCTAGCCAAATGAATACCACTTTGACTATCGCAAAATACTTTCACCTTGTCCTACATCCTTCCAAACTCACCCAAAATACCTTGTAACCAAATTGCCTCCTTGAATGCATGTGAAGAAGCCATATACTCTTCCTATGTAGTGGATAAAGCGAGTACGTTTTGAAGCTTTGACATCCAACTAGTAGGTCGTCCTGCAAGAGTAAAGACATATCCTGAACTGGATCTCCTTTTTTCCAAGTCACCTGCAAAATCTGAATATACATAGTCGCAAACTGAATCTCTAGAACCATCATAGGTGACAGAATAACTGCTTGTGCCTCTAAGATATCGAAGCACCCATTTCACTGCTTCCCAATGCGCTTTTCCTGGATTTTCCATGTATCGACTAACAACACCAACTACATGTGAAATATCTGGTCTAGTACTCACCATCACATATATCAAACTTCCTACTACATTAGCATATGGTACACGAGACATATAATCCTTTTCTTTGTCATTACTAGGACATAAACCTAAATAAATCTTGAAATGGGAAGCCAAAGGTATCTGTACGGGTTTCACATTATTCATAGAAAATCTCATAAGTATTTTCTCCACATACTTCTATTGTTATAACCACAACTTACCATTTTTTCCTGTCTCTATGTATGTCCATGCCTAAGATTTGTTTTGTTGCTCCTAGATCCTTCATATCAATTTCCCTAGCTAACTGATCCTTTAACCTGTTGATTTCAACCATGCTCTTGCTTGACACAAGCATATCGTCAACATATAACACCAAAATAATTAACATGCCATTTTCCAACTTTTTAAAGTAAACACAATGATCATATTCACTTCTTGTAAAATTTAGGCTCACCATGAAGGAATCAAACTTCTTGTACCATTTCCTTGGAGACTGTCTGAGTCCATACAATGACTTCTTGAGTTTGCAAACAAACCGCTTATTGTGATCCTGAACAAACCGTTCTGGTTGTTCCATATGTATATCCTCATCTAAATCTCCATGTAGAAATGCAATTTTAACATCTAGCTGCTCTAACTCAAGATCAAGTAAAGTAACTAGTGCTAACATAACACGAACTGAAACAAGCTTCACAACTGGTGAAAATATGTCATGAAAATCGATACCTTCCTTTTGGGAATACCCTTTTGCTACCAATATTTCTTTATACCTTTCAAATTTATAATCAACACCCTTTTTCAGTTTGTAGACCCACTTGTAGCTGACAACCTTCCTGTCCTTTGGAAGTTCTACCAGGTCCCATGTTTTATTCCTTTCTAAGGAATCCATTTCTTCGTTCATAACTTTCTTCCATTGAGCACTTTCAGATACCTTAATTTCTTCCTAAAAGTAACTAGGTTCTCCATCAATAGAAACCAAAGCCACAAATGAAACATAATCTTCATACCTTGTAAGAGGATTCTTGACCCGTGAAGATCTCCTCAGAGACAGTTGAGGCATATCCTCAGTTTCTTGGATATTTTTTACATGTACATCTTCATCTTTTTTATCTGGAACTTCTTCATGCTCCTACCTTTCTAAAGATGGTTGATTTTCCAACTGAATTTTCTGAACTTGCGGTACTTGTTCTTGTCTCACTCCAATATCTACCAATTCTGATTTTAAGAGTGAGGATTAATCAAATACTACATCTCTTCTTATGATGAGTTTGTGGGCAGTAGGATCCCACAATCTCTACCCCTTAACTCCATAACCATAACCAACAAAGACATATTTATTTTATTTAGGATCTAACTTAGAACGTTGATTTTTAGAAATAAGAGCATAAGCATCACAACCAAATATTCTCAGATTTGAAAAATTACACAAATGACCTATCCATACCTCTTCTGGAATCTTACAATTTATTGCAGTTGATGGTGACCGATTTATTAGATAGCATGTTGTAAGAATTTCTTCTGCCCACAATTCCTGTTGCATCTTGGAATTACTAAGCATGCTCCTTTCTCTCTCTATAAGAGTCATATTCATGCATTCAACAACACCATTTTCATGAGGAGAATAAACCGTGGTCTTATGTCTTTCGATACCAACTTCCTTGCAATAGTTCTCAAATTCCATAGATGTGAAATCACCTCCATTATCTGTCCTTAAACACTAGATTGACCTGTCAATGCTCCTTTCAACCAAATCTCTAAATTTCTTAAAAGTATTAAATACATCAACTTTTCTTTTAAGTAAATAGACCCAAACCTTTATAGAGTAATCATCGATAAATGTCACATAATATGACGATCCTCCAAAAGAAACTATAGGGGATGGTCCCCAAACATCTGAATGAATGTAATCAAGGATACATTTGCTTATATTCCTTCCTTCTTTAAACTTCTGTCTACACTATTTTCCAAAAACACAATACTTGTAGAAATTCAAATTTAGAAACCTCGAACTTGGAAGTGACTTACGATCAACTAGTACCCTAACCCCTTTATCGCTCATATGACCCAAACGTTGATGCTAGAAATGAACATAGTCACTTCCATCTTCAGATGCTACCATTGCTTGATTTAATTTTGTCTTTCCTTCAAGTTGATAAAGGTTCCCGATCCTCTTTTCTTTCATGACTAGTAAGATGCCTTTGGACACCTTCAGTACTCCACCTTGATTTGTACACTTGTAACCAACAGAATCTAGAACTCCCAAATATATCAAGTTCTTTCTTAGTTTGGGGACATGCCTTACATATGTTAATTTTCTTATAGAACCATCATGCATTTTAATCCAGATGCTACCAACTCCAACAATTTTGCAAGAAAAATCATTTCCCAAAAAAACACCATCATCAATAGATTGGTAAGTTGAGAACCGGTTTCTATGAAGACACATGTGGTTGGATGCACTAGAATCTGAAAACCAATGTTTATGTTGATGTGAAATATCACAAGTAGTCAATACATCATCAACCATACCTAAAATGGAACCTAAACTTGTTTTAGTTACATTAGCTTCCTTTGATTCTGTTGTGGAGTTATGCTTGGATGCATTTTGTCTTTTACAACAATCCTTCTTGAGATGCCCATATTTTCCATAGAACCAACATTTCTGCTTACTCTTCTTGCCTCTTGATTTAGACCTTGATGTGCCCCTCTAATTTTTCCCTCTTTTTGTAGATCGACCTCTGACCACCATTGCATCTGTTGTTGAGGTTTATTTACCATATGTTTTCCTTATCTCCTTAGACAACAAAGCTCCCACAACAATGTCATAATCAATGGCATCTGTTGTGTTAAACCACACAGTTGTGACCAGATGGTCCCAAGACTCATGCAACGGACACAATAGCGTAAATGCCTTGTCCTCATATTCAAAATTTACTTCCATATTAGTTAATTGACAAATCAAAGTATTGAAAACATTCAAGTGATCAACAATTTTCGTACCTTCATTCATTCGGAAGCTGTACAACTTCCTCTTCAAGAAGATTATGTTTGACAAGTTCTTTGTCATATACAGACTCTCCAGTTTGGTCTACAAATGTGTTGTTGTCGTCTCTTCAATGATGTTAAACAACACCTCATATGCCAGGCACAAACAAATAGTTCTGAGGGCTCTTGCATCTAGATCCTCCCAGTCCTCATCTGTCATGCTTGTCGGTTTCTTTGAATTTCCAGCCAAGGCCTTTTTCAATCCTTGTTGCACAAGCAAATCTCCCATCTTAAGTTTATGTAGCGCAAATCTATTCTTACCACTGAACTTTTCCACCTGAAACTTGGAACTCTACACTTTCGTCATTAGCAAAAAAAATCCAAAAACCACTGGTTATAAAATTGAGTCTCTTTATAATGTAAGAATATTATTATATTATAACTGAATTCCCCAAAAAAAAAAACTTTAATTAAAATATTTAATACTAAAATTTAATATATAAACCTTTTATTAAAACATAAAGGATTCACCTTTTTAAAGGACAAAGGATATACATCCTCCACCCACTTATGCCTTAAAAAACACTCCTTTAAACACACAATATAATAATAATAGTCACCTTTTCATACAACGTGTACATGACCTCATCTTTATTAATTTATTCTCCATGAATTTCATACTATGAACTTCATACCATGCCAAAAATATTAATTTTTTTTCTTGATCGTCACAACATGTATGAGTATCACTTGGGACGATTAACACTTTGTTAAAGGATAACCTACGACGATTTGTACAACAATTGTCGCACTTTGTCAAACTACAGCTTGTGACAATGTCACATTGTGTATAACTCTCTTCCTACGATGATTTCGAAATATTCCTAATTTCGAAAGAGTGTGTGTGATCGTTGCACTTTGTCACAGGGATTTCCTACGACGACGTAATAAAACCCGTCCTAGGCTGATCCACTTCACTCGGATCGACTCAGCTTGGTTAACCTGCTCTTCGATCCAGCAACCAGATTCTCTTCTCCTTCGCTTTCTTCTCCTTCAACTCTAATCTTTGATACCACTTGTTAGGCAGTGAAAGCTAAACATAGCATATAACAGAGAATAAAATACGCAAGATCAAACATGCATTAAACCAAGCACATAAATCATACACTTGACACTGTGATTTATGTGGAAACCCAATGAGGGAAAAAACCACAGGCAATGATTATCGATTTTATTATGATTCAAGGAAGAATTACAATAGACTTCATAGGCATACAATCATCCTCTCCTCACACACTCTGCTCCTTGCTCATGCTTGCACTCACATTGTACTCCACCTCTATGGGTATTGTCACATATATAACATTTATCCTTATTTATACAAACTGATCATGAATAGATCACATAGTTACACAAGTAGTTCATAAATAGATTGCATACATGTGCATTAACATAACTGCATGCATGTGCATGTGATGACATGAAAAAATTGTTGACATGTTTTCAACACCCGGTACCTCTCTTCCCCTTATCTCATGTGGTTCCTCTCCCTCTCATGCATTTTTTTCTTCCCTGACCCTCGGTTTCAGTTGTTTTTCCTATATGGAAGACTCACCCCTTCTCTCATGTGGTTCCTCTCCCTCTCATGCATTTTTTTCTTCTCTGACCCTTGGTTTCAATTGCTTTTCCTATATGGAAGATTACGTTGTAGAAGAGATGGAATATAAATACAACCCTTATGGTCATCCTTTTAACCCTGCTCAGGATGAGGTATTTGAAATTCATGAGAGCAGAGAGACATAAAATACACACAAATAATAGATTGTATTGCACTCATTAAAAAAAGATACATAACACTTAAATAAGTGTTGTGAGATCCAACTTATTCCACTCTTGGAGGGAGAGGTCGAGAGAATCTCTCAACATCCTCCAGCTAACCAAATCCAATCCCTGAACTTTAGTAGTGACATTAATTAGGCATTATCTCTAACACTCCCCGTTAATGCCTACATTACAAAACTTCACAAATATTACAACACTTTGTCTAGAATGATCCTCATCAACGCATACACCCACTCTGACGCTTATGGATTGTGCTCTTTCTCTTCCTCTTCTTCGATCTTTCCTTTCCACTCATTTAAAGTATAAATGTTTCAAATCATCATTCATGCACTTGTACGATTGACAATTTTGACAATCTTGGCTCACCAGGGCTTCCATGAGAAAATATGTCAATTATTGATGCATTCTATGAACATGCCTCCATTTGTCGGAATTCTGCTTTCGACTATCTGTCAATGTCTAGAAGAGTAGTTTGGATAAGAAATGTCTTCAACATTCAAGTATAAAAGGTGACTTCTAATAAGAACAGTTTTTATTGAGATCGGGGCTGCCAACTTATATCAGGATATAAGAGTTCCTATTTTACATAAACATTTACATAAAAAAAACTTTAAATGCTAACACACATAAAAAAAACTTTAAATATATATATATATATATATATATCATTATAAAAATATGCCATCTACGACAACTTCCAAGTAATAAGACTGTTTTGTTTTTCGTTCATCATGAGGTAAACCTTCAACAGCTTATCAGAATCATGCCATACTTGCTCGAATAGTCTGGGGCCTTTCCTTTCTTTTCTCCCGGCTAGATAATGGGCATCACTCAACTCCTTCTTCAATGCATTTCAAATGATTTTCAATAGAGAAATTTTCTCTTAACAAAAAATAAATAAACATCAATCATTTTCACAAAATGAAAGCTATGAGCATTCAGCAGAATTAATTCACTGATATGTACAGGAAGGAACCTCTCTTGAGACACACAAATGAAATCTCTCTTCTACGTAGATAGTAGCACTTTGATTCTCAGATCACGACTTCATTTCCTCAGTTATGATACGATCTCTCCTTTTTTCTTTGAGAGATGTTGGCTCCTTCACGCAGATGATGGATACGATGGTTGTTCCTGTGCTCACGGTGGCTCTCACAACAACTATGGAACCTCTTCCAATTCAAAAGTTATATGCCTTATGATGAAACCAATCCTTCCGCATTTACACAATCATTGATTGAGGTTCAACAACATCTGCAGAACCAGATCAAAGAAGCTCCAAAAGTGAACATTTGATTCAGATGCAAACTTATGTTGGATACATATGATGTGATGGCTCTCTCTTCTCTCTAAAAGCCATGTTCTCTCACACCTGCTCCACGCAACAATCAATAACAACGACTTCTATTAGTCACAATTTATGAAACTTATGTTGCGACCTCCAATACATGTTGAATATTCACATGGCCTGCTCCTGCTCAGTCCTCATGGGCGTCTCATCTACCGTGCATCCCTTTCAAACTCTTCAGCATATGACTGAATGCAAACAATAGTGATGTCCTCTCAGATGCAGATGCCACTGATGGCTTGATACGAGACTATACCACCCTCTCTCCTCATCTCTGATATCAATTTGAAATTCATGAGAGTAGAGAGACATAAAATACACACAAATAATAGATTGTATTGCACTCATTAAACATAGATACACAACACTTAAATAAGTGTTGTGAGATCCAACTTATTCCACTCTTGGAGGGAGAGGTTGAGAGAATCTCTCAACATCCTCCAGCTAACCAAATCCAATCCCTGAACTCTAGTAGTGACATTAATTAGGCATTATCTCTAACATAGGCCACCTCGCCTTCCCCTCCGCATCATCCATATTTTTCCAGCGCTCTAAATGCCTTCCTTGGCTCCCCTTCGGACTTACTTACTTGAGCATCTCCATCTCACCTTTGCACCCCCTCTCCTCCATGTTCAATTTCCACCGTGTCTCACATAGACCCCTCCTTCCCTTTCCCCCATTCTTCTCTCCTCCTCCCAACTCTCCTCCTCCCGACTCTCATCGTGTCGAAAATCCAGCCCGTAACTCTTGCCATCCATCCTCCAAAAAAACTTCTAAACATAGTATTAGAGTGAAAAAAGAAGGTGCCAATTTGGTCGTTGGCAAGGACATGGATTTGGAAGAAATTCCTTCCTCAATCGGTAAAACCCTCATAGGTAGGTTAAGCGGAAAGGTCGTTAAGGAACATTCTCTGACTAAGTTGATGGAACAGAACTCGCATCCTCTACTCAGCTACATTCCTAAAGCCCATACAATGATTCCTAGCTGGGAAAAGTTTACATTTTCATGCTAAGGAGGATGCATCCTCTATCCTTACAAAATATTGGTCGTGGGGATCCTCTAGGCTAGTTCTCAGGCATTGGACTGTTGATTTCAACCCTCTCCATGCCCTAGTCTCGACCATGAATCTATGGGCCATCCTCCTGGGGATCCCCATGGTCTTTTGGAACAAAGCTTAGCTAGAATCGATTAGCGAGAAGTTGGGACATTTTGTGGGGCTTGAAGCTAGCTGGCAGTTGAAGTACAAAAAGAGGTGAGCATGGATTAATCTGGAAGTTGATATCAACGACAGTCTTATTGGTGAAGTAGAGCTTGTTTCTGGAGAACAAAGGTGGTGCCAGCGCATGGACTACTAGAAATTTCCCTTCAGGTGTTTCTCATGCCACAACATAAGACATCTTCTATCCCAATGTCCCTGTTGATAAATTGTGAAGCAAGAAATGCAGAGAGAAAGAATAGAACATAAAATAGTATATTAGAATATATGAGGAAGAGTACAATGAGAAGTAAGTCTGAAGAAGTTACAATGCAATGGGAAATAGATGAGCTAAATAGGCTCAAGCAAATCAAGAATAGAAAGTACAGCTGGCCAGGATAGCTGGCAGTGTACAGTGAGACTGTTGAGGTTACATTATATTTAACACTCCCTCTTAAACTCAACAGTTACAAACATCAGCACTGATTATGCCTAAGTGCTGTCTCTGAAAATAAAAAACTGACTTTTCTAGTGGCTTTGTAAAGATATCAGTAAGCTGATCTCGAGAACCATAGAATTGTAGTGCAATATCACCATTATTGACTAGCTCACGTATGAAATGAAAACGAGTGTCAATGTGTTTGCTTTTCTTGTGAAACACATGATTTTTGGATAAAGCAATTGCTGAAGTATTATCACAAAAAATAGGAGTTGGATCCTTTTCTGTATGTGACATATCTTTCAATATTCTTCTCAGCCACACATCTTGACAAGAAGCTGAGGTAGCAGCGACATACTCTGCCTTTGCCGAAGATATTGAAACAATTGGCTGCTTCTTTGATGCCCATGAGATTAGGTTTGTGCCCAGTTGAAAACCATGTCCAGATGTTCTTTTCCTGTCATCTAGGATTCCTGCAAAATCACTGTCTATGTAACCAGAAAGTTAATTACTATCAGATTTAGTGTACCATAAGCTGAAAATGAGAGTTCCTGCAACATATCTCAAAATTCGTTTCGCCATTTTCCAATGAGAATCTTTGGGGGATTCCATGAATCTGGAAACAAGGTTGGATGCATACATAATGTCAGCCCTAGTTGTTGTAAGATACAACAAACTGCCTACTAAACTTTTGTACAGGGTAGAGTCCACTGTAGGACCTTCATCATTCTTGCTCAATTTTGTGCCTAGTGGTATGGGGGTGTCTGTTGGATTGCATTCTTCCATGCGAAATATTTTGAGGATGTCTGCTGCATACTTTTGCTGACAGAAAAAAATGCCTTTGGTTGATTGATGAACCTCAATCCCTAAAAAATATTTCATATTGCCAAGATCTGTCATCTCAAACTCAGATTGCATGGCATGTTTAAAATCTGTTAACTCAATATTTCCTATATAGATCATGTCATCAACATATAAACATACAATCAAAATTTTACTGTGCTGATCTGTTTTGGTGTAAAGAGTTGGCTCATTTTGGCTTCTGCTGAAACCACTTTTGATCAGATAAGTTTCAATTTTGCTGTACCAAGCTCTTGGAGCTTTCTTTAAGCCATACAAGGCTTTCTTCAACCGATATACTTTGGCTGGGTGCTCTTGGACTTCAAATCTAGGTGGCTGATCAACATAAATTTCTTCTTCTAAAAGACCATTCAGGAATGCTGACTTGACATCCATCTGGTATACTTGCCATTTGTGATGGGCTGCTATGGCCAATAGAGTCCTTACAGTGTCTAATATTGCTACTGGAGCAAAATTTTCACCATAATCAGTACCTGGTTGTTGTGAGAATCCTTTGGCAACAAGTTTTGCCTTGTGTTTTTCGATCTGCCCTTTTTCATTGAGTTTAGTTTTGTAAACCCACTTGACACCAATACTCTTCTTGTGAGTTGGCAAATCAACAAGATCCCATGTCTTTTTCTTCTCAATGGAGTCAATTTCTTGGTTCATGGCTTGAACCTAATGTGGCTCCTTAGCTACTTCCTTAAAAGATGTAGGTTGACATGACATTAAAGCAAAAAGATTGTGTTGTTCAAAGTCATCCAACTGCTAATGGATTTCTCTCAAACTTCGAGTTCTCTGATTTTGTGGTTCAGAGAATGATTCTCTGCTGGAAGTTGAGTTATCCTGAGAATGTTCATGTTGTCTTTGTACTTGCAATCTTGGAAGAGTTGTTTGAGGTACTTGCTGTCCTGAATTTTCTGCATTTTCAGAACTTGGTAGCAATGGATTTTGACTGTCCATTTGCTGATTTTCTGAATCATTCCAGAATTGATTTTCTAGAAATTTTACATCTCTGCTGAGAATTATTTTCTTGGTGATTGGATTGTAAAGTATGTAAGCTTTAAATGTTTCACTATAGCCAGTGAAAATACATTTCTCACTTCTATCATCAAGTTTCTTCTTTAATTCGGAGGGTATGTGAGCGTATGTTATGCATCCGAATGTCCTTAGATGTGCAACATTTAGCTTTGTCCCACTCCATGCTTCTTGAGGGACTTTCATATTTAGACTTGTGGTTTGAGATCTATTCAAAAGATAAACTGAGCATGCTACTGCTTCAGCCCAAAACTTATTTGAAAAACTTTTCTCTTTAAGAAGTGTTCTTACCATATTCATTATTGTCTGATTTTTCCTTTCAGCCACTCCATTCTGTTGTGGAGTATACCTGGCTGTTGTTTGCATGACAATGCCTTGTGATTTGCAGAAATTTGCAAATTCTCTGGAGTTGTGTTCTCCTCCTCCATCTGACCTGAGTGCTTTGATATATTTGCCACTCTGTTTTTCAGCTTCTACCTTGAATTCTTTGAATTTTGCAAAAGTTTCAGACTTGTGTCTGAGAAAATAGATCCATATTTTTCTGCTGAAATCATCAA
>ML778254.1:209555-220369 GCA_009831015.1 Picea engelmannii
CACTTTGTGCATATGGTTGACTCAGATTTGCAGTTCTGAGGGTAAGGGGAAACATCCTATTCAGAGTCATATGGATTTCAGAAATCAATTTTCTGCTTGGGATTTTGTCATATATCTTGCAAGATGCTCCCTCAAAAAGTACCTTATAGCCATGTTCAATGAGCTGTCCTACACTTAACAAATTATGTTTCAGATCTAGAACATGATAGAGATTGTTTATGTCTTTCTCTACATTCTGTTTAGTAAGAATAGGACCAGTTCATTTTCCTTGAACTTTGACTAAGTAATCGTTTCCTAGTGTAATATCAGATGAGATTGAAGAATCAATGCATGAAAGTAATTCTTTGTTACCTGTCATGTGATTGCTACATCCACTGTCTAGCAACCAGAGATCTTTAGGTTGTTCTTCAGTCTTGTGGCATGAGAGAAACATACCTCTTGAGGTGTTTTCCGTATGATTTGACACATGTGCTCTGCCTGAGAGCTAATCTGCTTTCTTCTTCCTACATTCAGATTCATAGTGCCCATACTTTTTGCAGTAATAGCATTGTATGCTTGTTTTCTCATTTGATCTTCTCCCTCTACCTCTTTGAGGCTGGAAATTCTGATGTTGATTTTGTTGTTGTTGTCTTTGACCTTGGAAATTTTGATTCGGATACTGTTGTATGTTACCTCCACTGGAGTGAGGGTTACTTTGATTGCTCCCTCTTCCTTGGTGACCTCTGCTTCTTCCTTTGCCTTTCCCTCTGCTGAAGGAAAATTGAGTTTTGAAAGCATTGGAGATTGACTCATCCGTGAGACGCAGTCTAGTCTCATGTGTCACCAGAGAACCAATTAATTCATCTGTTGAAAAACTTGACAGATCCTTGGATTCAAGGATTGTTGTTACAACCATTTCAAATTTCTTTGGTAAAATTCTGAGAATTTTCTCAACAATGCATTGATCAGTGATGGTTTCAGTAGTCAATCTGATCTGGTTCACGATTCCCATGACTCGGGTCATGAACTGATCCACATTTTTGGACTCTGTCATCCTTAGTGTCTCAAATTGGGTCCTCAAGGTCTGCAGTTTAACTGTTTTGACCCTGTCATTTCCTTGGTAGGAAGATTTAAGGATGTCTCAGGACTGTTTTGAAGTACCAGCACCTGTGATTTTTAAAAAAATCGTATCATTCACAGAATTTTGAATCCAAAATTTAGCTTTATTTTCTCAGTTTCTTTGAGTTGCCTGAGCAATTTTCTGTTGATTTGTCATGGCAGACAGGTCTGCTGAATCTGGTTCCACATATCCATGATCCACTAGATCCCAACACTCTTGTGCTTGCAAGAAGGATTTCATTCGAAGAGACCAGAACTCATAGTTCTTTCCAAGAAGAATTGGACCTTGAGTTGGTCCTAAATTGCTAGACGACGCCATATTTGTTTGTTTTAAAAAGAATTGAACAAAACAGAAAGAAAAAATTCTTACTTACCTGTCTCCTGCGTATAATTTGCAGTGACTTCAGAACTCTGCGTTCAAGATTTCGCGAGTTTTTGGCTTCGCGATTCTGACGTCGGGACTTCGTTATACGAGTCCTCCGATCTCTTGTCTCGCCAATCTCCGATGGCCGAAACGCCGATTTGCCGATGGCCGAAGAGAGCTTATCGGCCTCAAATTTGGCCTTAGTCACTGTGCAATGTGACCATGCGCCTTGATGTTTAAAGAGCTACGGGATTTTCCAGTTCTTTGTCTTTCAAATTTGCCGAAATGCCAAAATTTTCCTTTGGACAATTCAACGGTCTAGATCTTCCTATGATCTGACGGTCCAGATCTTATGACCAGAACTCATAAGACAACAGTCAAACCGCTTATCGGGATTCGGGGTTTCGAAGGTCGAAATGCATTGGACCTCTTGTCCACGGAATCCCCGATTTCCCGATTCTCGATTTCACGATAGATGACCTTTCCTTTCGAGAAATTTCTCGATTGCTTTGATCTCCGCCACGCATCCTCCTATATTGGATGGTCCTGAATTCTCCTCACGAATTCGCGATTTCGCGACTTGCGACTCCAAATTCCCTGTCAACTGAGAACCCTGATTGCCGAGATGCCGACGGTTTCCTCGATGTCTACCACATGTCCAAACAAATGGATGGCTGTGATCTTATCGCTATTTCGTGAATCGTGATTTCGCGACTTTCGTCGTGGAGTGTCTTTTGTCAACAAGACCTCCGATATCCCAAAATCCGAAATGTCGATGGAGTGATGGCTTGGATCTGCTGCCACCTGTCATCTGAGATGGATGGCTCACAATCCTCTCAGAATTTCACAATTTGTGATGACAGGATTTCGCGTATTGGGGTTTTGGAGAGCAGTCTCCTTCGCTCGTCCAACTCTGAATCCCCAATTTTGTGATGGGATAAGATCAACGGCTCACGATCTTTCTCGATCCAACGGTCCAAAATGACTCGTGATTTCACGATTCGCAAATTCTCACGACAGTCTTTTGACCTTTACACCTTGCGAGTCAGCGAAATGTCGAGATCTCACCACATATTTCTTTATGGACGATCCAGATGATGTCGGGATTTCGTGACTTCTCAAGTCAAAAAATTCTCCTGTGCGCTCCAAAGGACTAAACCTCGTGCTCTTTCTCGTTGATCTAACAGCTGTCGGTCCTTTGCGCAAGATCTAACGATTGAAATTCTTTCGCCTTTTCTGCGCTCTGTTCGTCCTTCTGAACTGGTTTCCCGCTCTGGATCCGTTCATAGGACGAATCTTACAGCCTCAGTGGTTGTTCTTTGCACATGAGATGCGTTCTTTGCTCCCGTGGAAGAAAGATTCGTGAATCTTTCAAAGATTTGAAAGAAATACATAGATTCTTTAAAGCTTGACGTTGTCTGCTACAATCTTCGACAGATGTGAGTGATTTCCAAAAATATTTAAACGATTGTGCCTTCTGCAACAATCTTTCACAAATTTGAACGAATTCTGTGAAATCTTCAACGTTTCTGCCTTCTTAAGCTCTTCTTCATGAATTCTTTAATGATTCTTGAAAATTGTACAAGAATCTTTAAAGTTTCTTCTTCTGCACTCTCTTCTTCCTTCTCGTGTTTCTGCTCCTTGAAACTTTCGAGCGTAGTACGCTCTGCGACCTCGTGTGAGCTTCTTACGGCGATCTTTAGAGAGTGTTACAGACAACTTCCTCGTGGAATTTTCCTGCGAGGATCTTTCAAGAGTATGACGGACAACTCTCCAAGCCTTGTGAAAAGTCTGTGTCAAATGCTTCTCGAGATCCATGAAGCTTTGCACTGTGAGGATCGTGTTGCTCTCCACCCTGTGTGAAGAGGCTTACTACTGTAGCTCTGATACCATGATAAATTGCGAAGCAAGAAATGCAGAGAGAAAGAATAGAACAGAAAACAGTATATTAGAATATATGAAGAAGAGTACAATGAGAAGTAAGTCTGAAGAAGTTACAATGCAATGGGAAATAGCTGAGCTAAATAGGCTCAAGCAAATCAAGAATAGAAAGTACAGCTGGCCAGGATAGCTGGCAGTGTAAAGTCAGACTGTTGAGGTTACATTATATTTAACACCCGTGTTGGCCCACAGAAGAGCCCTCCTTGCAAAATTTGGGTCAAGAAGGTCGAAAAGGTATTTGAAGATATCCCTTCTAAAGAAAAGTTTGAAGGTGGGCCCTCAAAAGCAGCAGCTAAACCATGGAGCATTGACATTTCTGGTAAGGCTGAAGAAGTTCACCCCGAGGATCCTTTTGTAGGTACGTTCCCTCCCTCCCTTCTACTTGCTAGCCGTCCTCATTAATTCTTCTTCTCCACCGCCCTCCCCCAGAACTCAATTTTCCTCCCTTCCTTCTCTTACCGCTTCACCAAAGTTCAACCCATTATCGTCCCTACGTTCACATTATTTGGTTCAAAGCCCCGGGGCCTCTCAGAGTAACTGCTCTTGGTCTTTAAGGGTTCCCGGTAGAGCTCCCCGAGGCTCTGGTCTGGATCCTCCCACACTCAAAAAGGGGTATGCTTTACGTTCTCGTGAGAAAGATTCTAAGGAAGCCTCCCAAGGAGGGCTTTCCCTTGACCCAATTAAAGTGAATCCTATCGGCATGAAATCCCATTTACTCAAGGCTAAATAACAAGCTGTCCTTGATATTAATAAAGGAAAGAAAAAAACCATCCCCAGGGCCCTTGGAGCAGGGAATTCTGAGTAATTCCCCATTATTATTCTTTCCTTCAATTCTAGAGGGATTGGAGGTGCTCCAAAACAACTCGCCCTCAAAAGTCTCACTTTGAGCCTCAACCTTAAGGTAATACTACTTCAGGAAACAAAATGCGATGGGTGAAAAGCCAGTTCAATTCTGGAGAAATGGTTAAAAATTTGGGCATTTTGTTCTATTGATGTCGAAGGGCATTCTGGCAGATTAATAACCGGGTGGAGCCCTGCTTGCAAAGGACTATCTTCCTCAGCTTTAAACTCTACCATATCGGTCAAATTGAAGCTTAAAAATTTAAATGACCCTCTAACGGTAATCAACATCTACGGACCCTATGTCGATCGAATCACGTTTTGGGACAAACTGACCTCCTCGGGGGCATTCAAAGATTCTATGACTCTTTTCGGGGGTGAATTCAATTTCACTTTGAGTCTTAGGGAATTTTGGGGTCCCATACCTAGAAGGGATCCTCAAGGTGATTATTTTTCATCCTTTTTGGAGTAATATCATCTTGTAGACCTCGAACCAGTTAAACTGGTCCCGACCTAGAAAAACTTTAGAATTGGTGAAGGCATGGTTTCAAAACGCCTAGACCGTTTTCTTATTTCGGAACATTTTTTCAACAATTCCTTAACTATGAAATCATGGGTGACTGCAAGTGGCATCTCAGACCACTCACCAATCATCTTTCAATTAAACTCAGGTGAAGGTACCCCTCCCTCTCCATTCAAATTTAACCAGGATTGGTTACTGGAAGAAGACTATAAGCGAATTATTGAGTCCATATGGCTGCCATTCAGTTCGGATTCATGTGACTCTACAATGAAACAATTTGCATCTAACTTCGAAAAAGTCAAATCAGAGATGAAGAATTGGGCTGCAGAGTTCAAGGAAAAATTTGTAAGACTATAGAAAGACAGTGAAGAAAGGATAGAAAGGCTTTACGCTGAGAATGACAATGCGCAATGGAAAACAGATAACCTTTCTCTTCTGCGCGAGTGCGAAGCTACTCGACATACTTTACTGGACAAAGAAGAACAAAGATGGCGGCTTAAAATCCGAGCTATTTGTATTAAGGAGGGTGACAACAACACTAAGTTTTTCCATAACTATGCAAAATTTAGAAGGAACATGGATTCAATATGGAAGATCCAATTTACAGATGGTTCCATGGCCAACTCCTTGAAGAACAAAGCCTGGGTGGTGTGGCCCAAGTATATGTTTACTGTACAAAAATAGTCCCGAATCTATTCCCCAACTATTCATTTCCTGTCAGTACTCGAAGCAGGTCGTAAATCTAGTTAAGATTAATATTGGATTCTTGATAACATGGCACAACCTAAGTCTAGTTGAATGTCTCAAGAAATGGCTAACCAACAAGCAGGTTCGTCTCTTTGAAAGTTTTCCTTGTATTTTTGTCTATATCTTATGGTGAATTCGAAATGTCAGGACCTTCAAAGATGAAGTAATTCCAGTTGAAGTTGTCGTTGGTTTGGTTATCAAGGTAGCCAAGGAATTTAAGACAACCTCTAAAGGGAAGAAACATGGAATTCCTACCCTGCCAAATCTTATTCCTCAAATCCCGTAGGGCCTTTTTTACGGTGCCTCGCAAAGGCATCCTCCTCAGTGCGGAGTTGGAGTAGTTCTTTACTTCTTGATAAAGCACTACATTCATATCAAATATTCTTCTACTAGAGGATACCAGAGCTGAGTTCATCGTTCTCTAGACAATGCTTGAATTCACAAGAAAAAAAGGTATAAAGAAACTCCATATTCTTGGTGATTCTAATCTAATTGCGGATTGGTTAAACGACAAAGTCTCGGTTCCAGACTTTCACCCCAAATTTCTTCTTCGGGATTTTCGAAACACACTTGCAGCTTCAGAGTGGCACTCATTCCATCATATTTTTCGAGAGATAAACGAAAAAGAAGATTGTCTGTCAAAGGAGGCATTGACACTCCCTGCTGTCACTTGCGAAATTTATGAATTCTATAAGGGCGTGGAGGTGGTATCCATGGAGCTTCAACTGTAGCATTTACGAAATGTTACTCATCTCTAGATATTATAGCGAACATGGTTAGATCCTTGTAATATTAGAATCAGGATGAGTCCTTATGTTTTTTCCAGGAAATCAGAGCCGTAGATATTGAAGGTTGAAGGATTCTATTGTAATGAATCTTTTGTTTTTTGTAACTACATAGACTGGTGGATTTATTCCTCTAGGAGAGACAACTAAGATAAAGATGTGTAGGCTGGATGATAATGCTTTTGAATATTGAATATGGAGGAGAAATTTTTTGGTTCCTCTAGGTGTTCCATCTCAACTGAAATATGTATATTTTATTGGGAATATAATGATTTTTTTAAATTATTTAAAAAATATTTTAATATCTATTTTAAGTAAAATAATTTTATATCAATTTTATAGAGAAAGTGTAATTCAAAGTAAAAAAAAAATTATTCCCAAATACATGATTTTTAATTTTGAAATGCTTAATATAGAGTTAACACATGTCATTTAAAAACTATTATTGACAAGTAAATATTTCTATATATATATAATAATTGAAACATAAAATATTCTTATAATTAAAACTTTGAATGATGGGTTGAGTATGGGAAAATGTGCAATTCCAGAGACATTGAATCCCTAAAGTTTTGTAGTCTAAAAA
Organism: Picea engelmannii; assembly: GCA_009831015.1. Taxonomy (NCBI): domain Eukaryota; kingdom Viridiplantae; phylum Streptophyta; class Pinopsida; order Pinales; family Pinaceae; genus Picea; species Picea engelmannii. The sequence goes on from ML778254.1 coordinate 216,440, forward strand.
AGTTTGCATCTCCATTTGCATCTCTGTGCATGATACATTAAGAGTTAGGATGGATATTAGAAATATCCAAAATGGTAATGCTTTGTGTTGACATAGATCCATTATTTTTTTGTTATTAATGATTTTTTAAATGTCATTTGTCAAATTTATGTCAAGAACATGAAAGGAATTACACTTCTTCGTGCATATTGGGCTATAGAAAGTTGACACCATTCTAACTCATACTAAAAAACACACCAATAAAAGCATACCCCGAAGCGGGGAAAAGGAGTGCCAAGAAAAACTAAGTAACATATTGTTTTATGATCATCATATTTGGTGAGAGAATAGACATAAAAACTAAGTAACATATTATTTTATGATCATCATATTTAGTGAGAGAATAGACTATGAAACAAAGATAATATAGATAAGTGAATGGCATAATAAATTTGTCCAAATATTCCTACATATTCCTTGCATTATCCTCCAATTACATTGTAAAACACTAGACTAATGCATAAAATTACATGCATATGATACAAACAATAATTATATTTGCAATTATATCATTTGATTAAACATTGCACATATTTAATTATGTTCAAAACATAGAAGAAGCTACAACTTTGCGACTCTGCTATGGCATAAAAGAATCGTAGGGGTAGAGTAGTGATCAAGGATGAAAAATTTAACATAGGTAGTATATTCTTTTTTGGATGAGACATATGTAGTATCTTTCATTTTTTCATAGCATTCATGGAAAAATATTGGTGCAATGTCCATTCCTTATATAGTTGTGGTGCATGACATTGCAATGAAGACATGTAGCTCCAATGCCCACTGCTAACACAATCTATCATAACTAATAATGTGTCCCCTTTCCAACAAATCTTCAAGAAATTTTCAATAGAGCATAAGATTACTAACCTTTTTGTTTTTCCATGCAAAGAAGGAGATGCACCATAGGCTTGAAGAGAAGCAGACGAAATCCAGGATACAAACTAGGGAACAACCTACACACCTTACACCAGAACCAATAAAATAGATTATTTCTAAAATGTGTTGATGCACTGAATTAACAAATTAATCACCATTCTCATGATTAAGGATCTCTAACAAACTTTATTTCCTAAGTATTAGGATATTAGTTAATTCCCCCCTTGAAATTCATGGTCCTTGGATAGATTATTGAAATTGAAAATCATGATTCATAGATAGTTGATTGAAGTTGAATTGTTTGATTAATATTCATATGACTATTGAATTTGATTTTTTTTTATTAACATTTGTGGTAGGGAAAATTCTATTATTAATTGGACTAATAAAATTACAAATGAACAAATAATTTTTTCTTTTAGACATAACATTTATACTGTACTTTAAAATTCTTTAAATTCTTTAATATAATTATTAATGATTTAGTTTTGATGACTAGTTCAAGAGATCATGAGCTATATATGACTAAATCAACTTGCCACACTCTTAATTAAGTTTGACTATGTCACTAGGAACAACAAGGATTCAAAATCAATATGAACATCGCTACACAAAGATACTTGATATAAGTAAAAGCAATCCCATAATAACAAAACGTATCACTGATCATGCTTCACATAATTATGATATATAATTCATATAACATTTATATTTATACTCAAATGATAAATTATTAATTTAAGACTTATTTATTGTATAACTTCAATTTTAAATGATAATGATTGTTATTAAGATTAATTTTGATTTATCAAACCTTTAAAAAAATGATAAAAAGTTATTTGATTTTCTTTTAAAAATATATATATTTTAACCTTTTAAAAAAGTAAAATAAATAATTGATTTTCTTTAAAAAAAAATATATATATATATATATTTTTACTTAAAAAGATTAAAAGTGAAATTTCCTAATTTTTTTATGATTTTGATATCTCAATTTTAAAAAAAAGGTTGTAACATCACTAATATGTTAAAATTAATGATTTAATATTATAGTTATAAAGGAGATCAAAATCATTTTTTTCATGAAAAACTTAACCAATTAGTCAAAGTTATGTGATAATATAAAATAAAATTTGTATCATTATAAATATGTTAAAATTAATGATTTAATATTATAGTTATAAAGGAGATCAAAAACATTTTTTTCATGAAAGACTTAACTAATTAGTCAAAGTTATGTGATAATATAAAATGATGTAAGTTAAAGTTCTGTGATAATGGGTGAAATCATGAAGATGGGTTACACTTTTGCTTGTTTTATGAGAAAACAACTGTATTTTCACAAGTTCTTCAACTTCCGGCATACAAAAGTATTTTTTTTATTTAGAATTTCACTTTACAGTAAAAACAAAACTTGTGAAGAATTGTGTTATCTTTCCAATGACTATTTTTCAATTTTTTTTTATCACGATTTGATATGTCAATTTGACAATTGTTTAACATTATGTTCCTTAAACATGAAATGAATGATAATGAGTTTCTTATTTCTACAACACTATATCTATTATTAAACTTATGTTTTTAAGAAATGAAATATACTGCAACAATCTACACAGACTCTATTTTATTTTGACTATAATTTTGAATCTAACGGATGAATATTATAATTTCTAGAATTTTTTTAAGTTGACCAAGACGAAAATGTTGCAAATTTTAAACACATGTTTTTCTACACTTTGTACATCTATCTTAATTTTTACTTAAAACTATAATCTAAATATATCGTTTTGAAAAGAACAATTTAAGGATTATGAATATATTTTTTTCCAAAATTTTCACTGTATATTTTTAGAGATACAAATATTTCATTTCATCGAATCATAATGTTTGCTAAAAATATAATGTATTGATTTTTTTTAAAAATTAAATAAAAATAGATAAAAATAAAGAAAATGAAAACAAATTATAGGAATTGAAAGTAGATTCAATTTTGGAAATGTTGGTGTCATTTTCGAAACCAAATTCTTAGTATTTGTAGGAGTCTAGAACCTCCAAAGTTCAGGTAAGCTTGGGGCAATTCTTTGGTTTTTGTTTTCAGTCCCAATTTCATGTTTTTGGCTGAAATAATCTTTCGGCCGAAAAACTAATATTTCAGCCGAAAGGCTAAAATCTAACGAAAAGCATCAAAACTGAATGGTGTCCAAGGTTTTCGTTTGAAAAAACATTCTTTCGGCCGGAAAGATGTTGAGTGAATTCCGTCGGTTGGGAAAAATGAAAAGACATGTCGTATCATTTCATTTCGTGCCAAATTGTATAAATAGACTTTCGACCGAACACATATAACACAATTCATCAAATGGACAGACATATACAAGCTCAGGGATAGGGATTTCAAACCATTTCTATTACTGATTGCAGCTGTATTTTTTTCTTTCTTTATTTCTTCCCTTTGTTCCATAGGCTTAATCAGAGGATTGATATCGATACATGGTGGTTTTATAGAGCACTTAAACAAAGTTTCAAATCATCTTTTTGGTTTTTGTTGAATAAGGTAATTGATGTTTGTTCAAGTTTTTATTGGAATAACAATTTATATGTTGAAAGATAAATGTTGAGCTTTTTTTCAAAGTGAAGTCTTTGTTGAACATATATTTTATAGATAACTATAAAAGTCATGGGAAACAAAAGTTTGCGCAAGAGAAAATATGATCGCACTCGAGATGATACTCGCCAAATAGAACAGAGGAAAGAGTTTTATCAGAGAAAGAAACAAGAACGTGCAAATATTGAAGAAAGAAATGATGATAATGTCAATAGATATTTTCGACAAGAAGAAGTTCAACCAAGTATGCACGCACATATGATAATCGAGCACACGACACACATTGGGACTGTATTCAGAAAGTACATAATTCAAAGTATAGAATTCAAATTTAAAATATTGTAAATTTAATATAATTGATTGTAATTACAATTTGATGTTTTTCAAAAAACATAAATAGATTTGTCTCA
>ML778254.1:230960-248089 GCA_009831015.1 Picea engelmannii
ATATATATATATATATATATATATATATATATATATAATCAAAGTTTGAATAGTAACATTGTAAAATACATAAGTTCCACATCCATTTTGGGATGATAATAAGAACAAAGACATTTAACTCCAAAATTTTGGACTCTAAGCCATCATTTTAAGATAGACCACTTCATACATGAAATTCAAACCTGCAAAAAAACAGATTTCAAAAATAAAAAATTTACAATTCAAACATGCGAAATAATACAGAATTCAAAAATTGTAATTAAAATAAAATTGACATACATACCAAAAGAGTTAACTGTCATCCTTCAACATAATCTTTCCCACAAAATATATTGTAAACATATTTTCCACCAAATATGATTTAGACATCTGTAAAAATAAAAAAAACAAATAACACATATTAGCATATATACTACATAACTAAATATTAAATAAACAATATGTAATAATAACATAACCAACCACAGTTAAACAGATTTAAGATCTAGTTACTTTCCAATTAAGAGTACATGATTTAAAAAAATTGTAAATGTTATCTAAAATCTTAAAAAATATTAAAAGGAAAAATTATGTTCTTGGTAAAAAACAATTGAATTAGAGTTATATAATAATCTGAAAATAAATATAGAATTGTGTATGAAGATCATTCTTCCAATGAAATACTTATCTCCTTGTGGATAAAGTCTCAAATCCTTGTGGTGAAATTCTCCTTGTGGATAAGGTCTCAAATCCTTGAGGTGAAATTCTCCTTGTGGATAAGGTCTCAAATCCTTCAAGTGAAATTCTCATCCCAAGTGATGTTATTGTGTTGTTGGTAAAATATATTGTGTGTTAGAGTTAGATAATAATCTGAAAATAAATATAGAACTGTGTATGAAGATAATTCACAAATCTCCATGTATTAAGTCATTATTCCAAAGAAATACTTATCTCCTTCTGGATAAAGTCCAAAATCCTTCAGGAAATTCTCCTTATGGATAAAGTCCCAAATCCTTAGATGTAATTCTCATCCAAGGTGTTGTTATTTGATCATATTTACACAACAATAAAATACTAATCTCCTCAGCAGTTAAATACTTCTCTTCTTCTTCTAGAGTGGTCATATAATCAAATTTCACGATGCCCTTTCAAACTAAAGGACTCATAAATCTCCATATTAAGCAATTCTTCCAAAAAACTACTTATTATCTAAAATAGTTCACAAATCTTCATTTTAAAAACCATTCTTCCGAAAAATACTTATCTTCTCTTCCTTCGGTGGAATAGATGTTCTCATATAATACTACATCATTCTTGGACAAGAAAGGAAGGACTGCAATTGAGAAAAATTTAGAAACTTTCTATTTTATGATTTGGGATAGAATCTGTTCTCAAATATTCAAACATATTCAAGTTCAAAATTAGGTCTTCATCATGATATAATCTTAAATAAGTTTGAATGTACACTATTTAAGACAACGACAAAATTATCTAGGGGTTTTATATAATTCAAAATAATTGAGGAAAGGATAAACTATAAATTTGAGAAAACAAAAAATTGATAAAAGTCAAGAACATACATTTATGAATCATCCTGAATGGACACATCCTTTCCTAATATGGGTGCTTCCTCAATCTCAATCTCCCTTCCAAGCACACTCTCAAGTACTCTCTTCTCCACATTAGCCTATATAACACATTTCAAATTTGAAAATTAAAAAAATTATATTCAAATGATTATATAACACATTAAATTTAAATGATTTTAAGACATTAAATGATACCTGTGAGCTCCCACCCTGTTCAAACTCTCCTAATAAGAATTGAGACAAGCCAACCCAAGTACCAGGAGATGGAATAGAGAGCTATGAACAACATAACTAAGAACTAAATCTAGGATTCAATGTGTTCACAATTATTCAAAATTATAAATGTTGTTGATCTCTTATTCAAAAGAGTGGAGATTGAACAACTATTAGAAAAAACATACCCGATTCAATCCATCCAAATTCAAACTTGTCGAATCAAGTCCCCTACCGACTGGAGATTCGTTTAACATATCTCCAAATTACAATTAATGGCAATAAGAACTCGATTATTTCTATAGAGACAAGAATATCTAAAACTAGAACTCGAAGTAAACTATCATAAAATGCGTAAAAAATTTCCTAAATAGATCACATACCAATCTGCGATTCGGGTCATCATTCTGAATGACTTTCTTCCAACCATCCTGACAAATTTTTGAATACTCCAAAAGTTCTTCTGCTGACATTGCATCTAAGTTTGCATTTGTTTTATCAACAAATGTGGCCTGAGAATTGGCTTCTGCTCGCTGATGCTTCATGCCAACATCAACACCATAAAATATAGCTTTCAAATTTTTCCCGATTGCAGTCCTAGCCTTTTTGCCAACTTTTGATGTAGCCTGGAACTCTTAAAGTGATGCAAATTCCCCTGTTGGATGAGGTACTAAAGGTTGTGGAGGCCTCGACAATGTCGCACTTCGATATTTCCCTTTGCGATCATATGTATGTCCTTTACTAGTCCCATAATATTTGGACGGTAGACTAGTATAATCTAGGTGCATGTGCAAGAAAAACTTCACAAAAAGTGTCTTGCAAAATAGTGTGGAACCTCATCGTTCCACGACAATTTCTCATATTCCGCCAAAAATATGTTATACAGATGTCCAACAAAGTTAGGGTGCTTAAAATATTGCACCTTCAACATTTTTCACTTTGGGCCCTCTTTGAAATTGAACATGGAGATGGCATCTTCTTTTGAAATTATATTTTTTACTGTCTCTCATTTATCAGGACCCATCACCTCTGACTTTCGCCACCTCATTAGATCAAAAAAACTATCAGAGGTTTGCCCCATCTCTTGATATGCATCCATAAAGTTTTCCATTGAATGCAAAACAATTTGCAAACTTTGTTTTCTCTCCCGAGGAAGTTTCAAGATAGCCAAATTATTTTCCAACCTCTTTTTAACACCTGGGCATCGCTCAAGTGTCATTGCTTCAGTATTCCCTTCCCAGGGAAGTTCATCGCCAACATCTGAAGGATAGGTAGATGTTGGCGTGTAATCTTCTGTTTCTTCATAATGCGGCCTCCTAAATCCACCTTCACCCTCTGCACCGACATTTGAATCTTCATGACAACCACTCTCATTGTCTTTCCTTTCTCTAAATTGATTTCCTACACACACATTTGAAAGTAAATTCAAGATTTAACTTCACATAAATTTAAATACAACAAAATTCAACAAAAATAAACAAAATTTAAGAAACTTACCAGAAATATCCTCTTGTCTAGAGCTATTCCCTACATTCTCAGGTGTAGGAGTATTGATGTGCAACCTATCTAAGAAGGTTGCATCCATAACACTGGTTTGATCAGGTTCTGCAGTTGATATATTTACAGACTCATTTGAAAATCTCCTCTGACAAGATTGTTGGTGCTCACTCGAAGTCTCAGTCGAAGAAGGAGTTCTTGTTCTTCCTTCTTGAGAATGCCTAGAGCGTTTGCAAGGAATGTTTGGATAATATCGTGTCAACATCACTCCTCAATATCTATCCACAATGCAGAGTTTATCAATAAAAATCCAGAGATGTACACAAGTTCAAGCAATTAAAAACACAGAGATACATCAAAGTTTTAAACAATCAAGCCACATAGGTACTCGCTCATTAGAAGGTGCAAATACTGGCCATTCGTCCATGAATCAATCAACTAAAAGATAAGTAAGGGGTCCATAGAAAACATGGCAGATTCTTATCCTTCACTCATCATCCATGCACATAAAAGTAGGGCATTTTAATCTATAGGTCTTTAAACACCGAAGTGACGACCGTCGATTCTTCTCATGGCTGACTGCTCAGGCACAGACTGATGACTAAAGGGATAAGTGACAGAAGATAAAACCACAAACTTTTCACAATAATCAATAAAACCCACACATAGAAGTCATTGAAATTAGAAGTTGGGTTTGCCAAGGGACTGTCATTCCACTCAGAGGTTTATCATTCACAATCCACATCAAAGAAGAAGATGCAAAAGCTAAAAATTAAGCCATGAATCAATCAACTAAAAGATAAGTAAGGGGTCCATAGACATCATGGAATACTCTTATCCTTCACTCATCATCCATGCACAGAAAAACATGGCATTTGAATCTATAGGTCTTTAAACACCAAAGTGACAACCGTCGATTCGGCTCCTGGACGACTGCTCAGGCAAGGACTGATGACTAAAGGGATAAGGGACAGAAGATAAAACCACAATCTTTTCACAATAATCAACAAAACCCAGACATAGAAGTCATTGAAATCAGAATTTGGGTTCGCCAAGGGACTGTCATTCCACTAAGAGGTTTATCATTCACAATCCACATCAAAGAAGAAGACGCAAAAATTAAACATTCAACCATGAATCAATCAACTAAAAGATAAGTAAGGGGTCCATAGACAACATGGCAGATTATTATCCTTCACTTATTACCCATGCACATAAAAGCAAGGCATTTGAATCTATAGGTATTTATTGATGAAGAGTTTTTGTTAACTAGAAGGTAGGGATAAAATGTTATTTCTAACATAAAAACTCCCATATGATATGGGTTTTCATTAGAAAATGTTTCTACTATGAGTGGATATATCACTAGTGTTAGGTCACATGGTCCTCATAACATTATGATTCCTTGTTTCCTCACATAGTTCCTACCTTGTTTAAATTATGCTTACATATACAACACAAATCCAATAAGTTGTCAATTTGAAGTTATATTATATGAATATAAATATCATCAATAAGATAAGCATTGAATAACTTTGGTCAATATGTCTGAAGTAATAAATGAATATAATAATTAGTTCCCATCTAAGACTCTTTTATTTCTATAAATTAGACTTTATCATCGAAAATGAAGTATTTGTTATAACTATTCCTTTAGTCAAAGGGCCTCTACAATTGGAAAAGACCACCAAAGTGGGAGACTGGTTCCTTTTTGAGTAGTTTACTACACAAGTAGGTCACTCATGTCTTACACAGAAATGTGCCCAAGACTCATGACAATATGCAGGACATTTGAAGCATAGGGGGAGATTTACTTACCCATTATCATTAGGTCTCACTAGATGGTTTCAAGATCTGTTTTGTCAACCTAGTCCAAATATAAATGACTCTTGGCAATGAATATTTATTTCTCTTTTTATTAAATGAAGAACATAGAAAAATGCAAAACTTGGCGTGAATTACATAATCATGTTAATCATTGAGTTTTTTAGTGAAATTTTTGTTTGAGGCCATAACTAAGGGAGCATATACCATATCTTGGCCTAACTCACTAACCTAAGGAATCTTGATATCTTGGTTAATGACCATTACAAATTACCTAAAACAGAATCAATCTATGAATAGATTGACTCATTATAGAAATACCAACATTAACAAAGTAATATATATTTTCTATTCATGGAAAATATCTCGAATCTTAGTGTTGATTCTTTGTGTAAATGTTTGTTAGCAAACACTTTGAACCTAATCAATATATGAATAGGTTGACTCATTATAGAAATACAAACATTAACAAAGTAATATATAGATTTTCTATTCATGGAAAATATCTTGAATATTAGTGTTGATTCTTAGTGTAAATGCTTGCTAGCAAACACTTTGAACCTAGTTTTTAAGGATTTTGTCACTTGTGATTAATTATTTTTAATAATATTTTTTAAGACTCTTGTACACTACGAAATTGTGTTAAAAAATATGATGCACTCAAGAAATAATTGTTCCATATATATAGATTCTTGTTTTTGAACTACAATCATACAATATGACACTAGATTATTCTTTGTTAAGTACAATTCCATATTCACTCTTTGCAATTCAATTCCATATTACTCATGGTTGTTTATATTTGATAACAAAATGAATTCCACCTTTTTGCAAGATTGTTTTCATCTCTTTTCCTTTTCATTTAAAGAGCAACGATGCCACAATACTAGTAAATTACACCAACACACAAAATTTTGTAAATATCAACATCCCTAAAAAAAAAGTAAATATATTTGTATATACTACCAAAGATCTCAAATGATGAATAAATCCAAGGGATATAGGAAAGTGTCATAAGGTATTTACAGAACTAGTAAAAATAGAGCTTCAAATGGAACTTTATGCCTTACTAGTCAATGGAATGGATATGTTATTATGTGTCGAATCATGTAAGAAGTCAAATAGTCAATTAGGTCAGAGTGCGACTAAGTAGGAAGTTTTGTTGGGAAGTTCCACTAGGAGAGAACCGACCTAATATGGAAGTGATAGATTTACTGAACTATGCATAATTGACTTGAAGATCACATTGAGATAATTAATGGAAACAATGGATGCATGTTTCTAAAACATGTCAACAAAAACCTAAAAGGTTCTAAAGAATGTTTATTGGTCAATTCTTCGTGTAGTATGGTCTATGAGTAGTTGAATGGTTGAGTACTAAGTTGATTCAGGTTATTGGTAGAATAGCACTCAACGTTACCATGGAATAGATCAATCCTAATGGTTTCTTTGAGGGTGCATAAATTAACCTCAATGAATTGACAAAATGTACAAGGGATTACAAGATCAAAAGAAACATGTGTATGGTGTATCGACAATAACTATTGAACCAATTCATTGTCATTAGGAAGTGGGCATCAAATGACATGAAGAAGTTGAATTGATTGTTCAAGTGGCATGTAAAGAAGAGGAACAATTGTAACTATCTCTTAGAGATGGGACATAAGAATATGAATTGTTAGAGATTGAGAGAGGGAGGTAGAAGTTTGAAGATTACAAAATCAGAAAGGATGCAATTATAGGTCTCTACAATTGGAAAAGACCACCAAAGTGGAAGACATTGGAAAAGACCACCAAAGTGGGAGACTGGTTACTTTTTGAGCAGTTTACTAAACACAAGTAGGTCACTCGTGTCTTACACAAATCCAATAAGTTGTCAATTTGAAGTTATATTACATGAATATAAATATCATCAATAATATAAACATTCAATAACTTTGGTCAATATGTTTGAAGTAATAAATGATTATAATAATTAGTTCCCATCTAAGACTCTTTTATTTCTATAAATTAGACTTTATCATCCAAAATAAAGTATTCGTTATAACTATTCCCTTAGTCAAAGGGTCTCTACAATTTGAAAAGACCACCATAGTGGAAGACATTGGAAAATACCACCAAAGTGGGAGACCGGTTCCTTTCTGAGCAATTTACTACACAAGTAGGTCACTCATGTCTTACACAAATCCAATAAGTTGTCAATTTGAAGTTATATTATATGAATATAAATATCATCAATAAGATAAGCATTCAATAACTTTGGTCAATATGCGTGAAGTAATAAATGAGTATAATAATTAGTTCTCATCTAAGACTCTTTTATTTCTATAAATTAGACTTTATCATCCAAAATGAAGTATTTTTTATAACTATTCATTTAGTCAAAGTGTCTCTAGAATTGGAAAAGACCACCAAAGTGGAAGACACTGGAAAAGACTACCAAAGTGGGAGTCTGGTTCCTTTTTGAGCAATTTACTACACAAGTAGGTCACTCATGTCTTACACAGAGATGTGACCAAGACTCATGACAATATGTAGGACATGTGAAGCATAGCGGGAGATTTACTTACCCATTATCATTAGGTCTCACTAGATGGTTTCAAGATGTGTTTTGTCAATCTAGTCCAAATATAAATTACTCTTGTCAATGAATATTTCTATCTCTTGTTATAAAATGAAGAACACAAAAAAATTCATTTTTGAGCAATTTACTACACAAGTAGGTCAGTCATGTCTTACATAGAGATGTGAACAAGACTCATGACAATATGTAGGACATGTGAAGCATAGAGGGGGATTTACTTACCCATTATCATTAGGTAACACTAGATGGTTTCAAGATGTGTTTTGTCAATCTAGTCCAAATATAAATGACTCTTGGCAATGAATATTTCTATCTCTTGTTATAAAATGAAGAACACAGAAAAATGCAAAACTTGGCGTGAATTACATAATCATATTAATCATTGAGTTTTTGAATGAAATTTTTGTTTGAGGCCATAACTAAGGGAGCATATATCTGGGAATAAAATCCAATATAGGACCATCCATGCCCAAAGTAGTGTGGTTGGATGAAATACATTCCGTGTCATTTTCCTTGCATCAAGAATCAAAGGAATTGTCTCCTTGGGAAAATTGGCATTCGTAAATGCAAGGTGTCTAAGGGATTGAGGGAATTCTTCCTTGTACACACAACAAACATACCATATGCATTCACTTGTTGAGAAGTGGTGCAATGGTATTCAAGGTGTTATAGATCAAGGTATCCAATGGATTTTATTTATAATATGAGAATCTCATTTAATAAGAACATCATTTCATGTGTAGAACTCTTTCAATGTCCTTAATATTGAGTATACTTTATAATCTACTTGCATTATTAAAACCATACAACCTTGATATTTAATATCATCAAAATATTTTGAATACATTTTATAATCTAGATTCACATTATTAAAAACCTACAACCAATGTTTTGTAGCATCAAGTGCAAAAAGATTGAAAACAACATAACTTATGAAAGAGTTTTAATATAATTTAACGGTAAACAAGGCATTGTAAGATACTTTGTAAGCTAAAATTTGTAAGAAACTTATGATACTCTAATATTACATATGTAAACTTGGTCATGATATTCAAGTATTACAATATTTTCAATAAAATAAAAAAGAATTATTTTTATTATATAAATTATCATTAATATAATATTAAAATCTATTACCTATGGTATGATAAAATTTTATAGTTTACATGTTGAAAGTAAATATTGACAATTATATGGAAATGTAATTGTAATCGGATTCACCAACTTGGGACTATGGAAGAGTTGAGAAAATAAGAAAAAAAATCTAAGTATTTTGAAAGAAAGTGTAGCTGAATGATTCCTTTATGTAATGGAAAAGGATAAGTCTTTGTAATGATAGGCTTTTGTGAGGTTAAAAAAGGTAGTCATAATTGAAATAATTTGAAGTCATCTGTCACGTTCCACTCAAAAGTGTCACTTGTCAAGGATTGTAACTCTTCTCTTAAAAAAAGTGGGATCACTAGCTATAAAATGGCTCTTATCCATTAGAGTAGGGGCCTTTTGAAGCATGCTACTGTAGGTAGTCTGGAAGATATTGTTTGGGCCGGGACTACTCTTGAATTGCAATTGAGTCAGTTTCCATGCCTTCTCAAGCAATTTTATGTTCAACATACTTATTTTTTTGGGTTATATAAAGTTCAACTAGAAAACATGTCCTGCTAAGATTTACTTCTTTTCTCGAAAATCTATGTTCAATTCTGGCCAAAGCCTCTGGTATTTCATTGTTGTTACTATTGTTCATATGATTGGTGTCATTACTTCTAAATATGTTGAATATATTACTGCATTTAGTGCCTTGTTAGTTTCAGATTTTTGGTTTGCTTTAGTTTCCAGATTTCAGATCTAGTTCTAGGATTTTCAGTTTTTATTTTTTTCTGATTTCAGTTATAAATTAGTAAATTATTATAGCATAATTATGGATGGCTCACATCAATGGTATCTGAGCCTCGACTGATAGAATATTATATAGAATTTCCAGTTACAGTTCATATTATTTACTTATGTTCTCCAATCTGCTATAACTTTTGATGATTTTCTATGATTTTATTATGCTAAACCTACTATTAGGCTATTAGCCCATTATTAGTGTAGTCCTTCAGTCTATAACAGTTTTGGTCTCAAAACAGTGGAGTCCCTAACAAATTAGGTTCATAACTGGATCATATTTTTCATATAAATTGGGTGTTGTTTAATTGTTTTAGGTTTTTGTTTTTTTTTCGAAATCAAGCAATATAATTTTTTTCGAAATTATAAGTTTTTTTGTTTAAATTGTATTTATGAATGTAGAAATGAATTCAACTTGTTGAAAATTCGTAGAAGAATACTAGGATTATACCAAAAAAAAACCATTCCAATATACAGATTCAACAATTTTTCCTCTAATTTTAAACAAATATACTGGAAAAATATAAAAAAAAACAATATAGAGATTCAACAATTTTTCCTCTAATTTCAAACAAATATACTCAAAAAATATAAAAAAACAAAAAAGAGTTATACTACACATATAAATTGACATGTAATGCTACACATATAAATTGACATGTACACACAACACTGTAGAAATAAAATATGAGTATGTTCTCAAGTTTTCAATCCTTTCATGTAAGGTACGTGATACGCAATCGCATTAGTGAGATGATTTCGGCTATGGGTCTTATTACACCTTTAGATTAAGGTGCAAAGCTACGAGGAAAAGTCAAATTAACCAAGGAACATACAGAAGGAATGCAAAGCAATTTAGTTGCTTAGTTTCTTTTTGAAATGTTACTATGTCTTTGTACTTGACTTTTGGTAATGTTTAAATTTTTAACAAAGCTGGACTTATTCACCATGAAATTTGTACAAAATAAAAATCTAAACTAGCCTTAATTTAGTTACATAACCAAATTTTACAAATCCAATCCCGTTGACAATATTTGACTATATTTGACTTATTTTAGTGTAATCAACTATATTTGAGTTTATTTCTTAATTTTTTTTCTTACAAGTTTTGAGTATGATTATTTGTCTATAATATAATAAGAATTGATTTATATAATTAATCAATTCTTAACTATATAAATCGTCAACTCCTACAAGAGTTTTGATTTTCGCTTATTGATCTCAGATTTATTTATTTTGACAATTAATAAATAGTCTCGATTGAGTCTAAGTTATTTATTTTGAAAATTAATATAGAGTCTCGATTGACTCTTATTGATTTCCACGTATATAAAAAAATAACAAATAAACATTTTCATAAATTCCATTACTTGGTGTAACTCGCATTTTAATTACTGTGTAAAAGGGGCCAAGAAAATAAATTTTAATTATAAATTGAAAATTAATATTAAAATTTAACAATACATAAAAAAAAATCAAAATTAAACCTAAATACTACATAACAATACAGGGGTCAGAGAGATACCTGGAGCTCGGCGTGCCAATGATGCCAACCACCAACAGACCTCTGCGCTCACAGATGCTCAAAAATGCCCACCTACACGACCTACGCCATCACGACCTCACGCTCACAGACGCTAAAAAACACTCACGGTCACGACCTCATGCTCACAAATGCTCAGAAATACTCACACTCACGACCTCATGCTCACAAATGCTCAGAAATGCCAACAAACTCCAACAAAGTTCAAAAACATAACAAATTTGATGTGTGGTTGATTTATAAATCATCTTTCGGCCGAAAGAGTGTTCGGCCGGAATATCTTTCGGCCGAAAACATATTGCCAGATGGAAAATATCCGTCCGACTAAATTTTTACATGCAAATTGAGAGTGTCGTTACTGCACCATTCGATTTGACGTTTCACGTTTCGGCCGAAAAAAATAACTTTCGGTCGAAAAAATGTTTTTCGGAATTTTGGAGATCCGATTGTCACGAAAGTGTTACCCACCTCCGTGATTTCACCCTAATATAAAATGATGACATTTTAATATCTAAAATAATAAAAGAACATTAAAATCATGCTGCATAAGATACATTTATTATTGATAGAAATTCAACTTATGAGATTGTATGTGGAGTTGTAGTCATACACAATATTTAGGAGTAGTATTTATATATGGCACAACTTGCATGTGAGGTTTTGGAGTTGTAATAGTACATGGGTTACCTTAACACCCTAAATATTGAATTCATTATACCAACTAACAATGAATATGGTTCCTTAACGAAAACACGTTTCAGTTAAAATCTAAGATAAATATTTGTTACCATTGTTACAATGTTCTTTTGTTGATCTAAAAATTATTTAGATTGAGATTGAACTTCATTATTTTGTTGATCTAAAAATTATTTAGCTTGAGATTGAACTTCATTATTTTGTTGATCTAAAATGTATTTATCTTGAGATTTAACTTCTTGTTCCCCAATGAATCCTTTCACTCCAAACCTAAGCCAATAGTTAAACCTAGTTAATAATTCTTAAAAAATAGGTCTATATAGTTTCATATTGGTGCATCTTGTATCACTTTATATATATTCTCATCTTATCAAATCCTATAAAATTTAGTTTTATTGCTATTCGGAAAGCAACATCACATATTTGCAAGGAATTGATCTTGATTTTGACACCCATGAGTTTTTTTTTATAAATTCTTACCAATTGTCTTACCAAAGTTTCTACTGTTATGTCATTGGATTTGTTATGTTGGGTTCACTTATATTGAATATTGTTAAAGTCAAATGTGGTTTCCTCTCTACTGATACATGTATACATTGTATACTCCATATGATTTGAATCATACACAATTTTTCAAAAGCTATGGAAAAAGGGAACACAATTATTATTTGTGATTACTGCGAATGATAAGCAGTGACCAAATTCTGAAAAAGTATTACAATTATGGTAGATTTCTTTCCAAATATAGTATTCCATTTATTTTCTTCTTGTAATATGAATATGAAAACCCTATATGCCATCATCTATATTCATTCAAATAGTTAGTGATACTATAAGCTTTGTTAAAAAAAAAACCCATTAAATTTCCTCTTTAATTAGATGGAAGTTATGAAATGAATTTGCAATGGAAGGTAAAGTGGCCTTGTATTAATTCATTTACTTGTGTAGGTAGAAACAAAATTTTGAAAGTAACTTAAAGTTTGGAGACTTTGTATTTATGTATGGGGACGTGCAAAGGATTCAATCCGTGAATCGTTTGGAACCACAGAAGCTATCACTCTCTCACATACAAACACATATAATTATTTATGTATTTTTGTTTTATTTTTTGTTATCATGTACATTACTTTATGTGACAATATCTCCCCATTACTTCATGCAATTAGGATAAATCCATTTTTTTCTCAAATTTATCATATGTTAAAAGAGAACACAAATATTTGTTACCATTGCTACAATGTTAATTTGTTGATCTAAATTTTCTCTAAATTTTCTTTGGCTTGAGATTGAACTTCTTGGTCCTCCATGAATCCTTTTGCTCAAAACATAAGCCAATCGTTAAGCCCACTTAATAATTTTTAAAAATAGGGTTTAAATAGTTTTAACAAGTGGTTTAAATAGTTTTAACAAGTAGTGCATCTTGCATCACTTTATATACATGCTCATCTTCCTCAAATCCAATAAAATTTCATAGCATTCATTTCTATATTCAATTGGCTTTTAGGTATTGGTGAAGTTTTATTGTTGATCTTGATTTGGACACCCATGAGTTTCTTTTTATAACTTCTTACCAATTATCTAGGTAAATGTTGTGGCTTACATAGTATTATTTTATAGGCCATTTTCAAGGCCTTGGTATTTGTAAAATTTTACTCGAAATGAAGTTTCTACTGTTATGTCATCGTATTTGTTATGTCGGATTCACTTATGTTGAATCTTATTAAAGTCAAAGGTTTTTTCCTCTCCATTAATATAGGTATACACTGTAGACACTATATTCTTTGACTGGTACACAATTTTGCAAAAGATATGGAAAAAGGAATCACACTATTTATTTGTCATTAGTGTCAATGATAAGCAATGACCAAATTGTGAAAAGTATTGGAATTATGGTAGATTCCTTTCCAAATCTAGTATACTTATTTTCTTGTTGTAATATGAATTAGAAAAAAATGTATGTCATCATTTGTATTTGTTCAAATAGTAAGTGATACTATAAGCTTTGTTCAATTTTTTTTCCATTAAATTTACTTTTTGTTTAGATGGAAGGTATGAAATACATTCTCCTTGAAAGGTAAAGTGGGCTCGTCTTAATTCATTTACTATTGATTTATAATGGAATGAACTCGTTTGTAAAATTTGGCTAATTGTTTAATTGTGTAGGTAGAAATAAAGTTTTGAATGTGACTTATGGTTTGCAGGCTTCTTATTTATTTATGTTGACCTCCAAATAATTTGAGAACCAAGTTGTCACATATATATATATGTACATATGCAGTTATTTATTTATTTTATTTTATTTTTTATTGTCATATACATTAATTTATGTGACAACATCTCCCCATTACTTAGTGCAATCAAACTAAATCCATTTTGTTCTAAAATTTCTCATATGTTAAAAGAGATCAAATTCTAAAAACACAAATATTTTTTTAAATATAAAAACATGAAAAAAAAAATAACAAATTCAAAATTAAAATAATTTTAAACTAATCATAAAAATAAAATAAAAACATTTTTATACAATTAACCCATCTAAATAAATCTAAAAGAATGGAAACAAGTTACATCATTAGGATGTCAACCACCACTTTGTAACATTGGTTTGATATTATTACTAATAGGTGTCCCAAGTCATTGGAAGAATATAACAACTCTCTACCTATTTAAATTTCCATGCTCAGAAAAATCTATACCGCCATTCCCTTGGTATAAAAGAGATGTCTTAGACATTTAATCTAGTAGTCATATAATATGTCTATCTTCCCATAATGATAAATTATACAATATGTTTATGCTGCCACTTGTGGGAGGAATTAAAAGGATTAATGATAATCATAGAAAGTGCATTCAAATATTATATTGGAGTAGTTGGCCATTTCCACCTTTTTATACCCTCAGGCTATCTTCACATCCTATTTTTAATCAAAGAAGATATCCCACTGTTATCGTTGATGTGCCACCCTCCATCAAATTTTGAGATTCATGTTCATAAGAGAGCATATAGAGCTCAATCTTTTGTGGTTTGTGATAAATTGTGAAGCAAAGAGAAATGCAAAGAGAAAATAATAGAACAATATATTGAAATGTATGAAGAAGTGTTGAAGAAGTTGCAATGTAAAGGGAAATAGTTGAGCTAAATAGGCTCAAGCAAGACACAAATAGAAAGTATAGTTGTCCAGTACAGCTGGCAGTGTACAGTCAGACTGTTGAGGTTACATTATATTTAACACTCCCTCTTAAACTCAACAGTTACAAACATCAGCACTAATTATGTCTAAGTGTTGTCTCTGAAAATAAAAAACTGACTTTCCTAGTGGCTTTGTAAAGATATCAGCAAGCTGATCTCGAGAACCACAAAATTGTAGTGCAATATCACCATTATTGACTAGCTCGCGTATGAAATGAAAATGAGTGTCAATGTGTTTGTTTTTCTTATCAAACACATGATTTTTGGATAAAGCAATTGCTGAAGTATTGTCACAGAAAATAGGAGTTGGATCCTTTTCTGTATGTGACATATCTTTCAATATTCTTCTCAGCCACACAACTTGACAGGAAGCTGAGGTAGTAGCTACATACTCTGCCTCTGCAGAATATATTGATACAATTGGCTACTTCTTTGATGCCAATGAGATTAGGTTCGAGCCCAGGTGAAAAACATGTCCAGATGTGCTTTTCCTGTCATCTAGGCTGCCTGCAAAATCACTGTCTGTGTAACCAGAAATTTGATTACTATCATATTTAGTGTACCATAAGACAAAATTGAGAGTTCCTGCAACATATCTCAAAATTCGTTTCGCCATTTTCCAATGAGAATCTTTGGGTGATTCCATGAATCTGGAAATAAGGTTGGCTGCATACATAATGTCAAGCCTAGTTGCTGTAAGATACAACAAACTGCCTACTAAAATTTTGTATAAAGTAGAGTCCACTATAGGACCTTCATCATTCTTGCTCAATTTTGTGCCTAGTGGTATGGGGGTTTCTGTTGGATTGCATCCTTCCATGCGAAATCTTTTCAGGATGTCTGCTGCATACTTTTGCTGACAGACAAAAATGCCTTTGGCTGATTGATGAATCTCAATCCCTAAAAAATATTTCATTATGCCAAGATCTGTCATCTCAAATTCAGATTGCATGGCATGTTTAAAATCTGTTAACTCAAGATTTCCTATATAGATCATGTCATCAACATATAAACATACAATTAAAATTTTACCATGCTGATCTGTTTTGGTGTAAAGAGTTGGCTCATTTTGGCTTCTGCTGAAACCACTTTTGATCAGATAAGTGTCAATTCTACTGTACCAAGATCTTGGAGCTTGCTTTAAGACATACAAGGCTTTATTCAATTGATATACTTTGGCTGGGTGCTCTTGGACTTCAAATACAGGTGGTTGATCGACATAGACTTCTTCTTCTAAGAAACCATTCATAAATGCTGACTTGACATCCATTTGGTATACTTTCCATTTGTGTTGTGCTACTATGACCAATAGAGTCCTTACAGTGTCTAATCTTGCTACTGGAGCAAAAGTTTCACCATAATCAGTACCTGGTTGTTGTGGGAAGCCTTTGGCAACAAGTCTTGCCTTGTGTTTTTCAATCTTCCCTTTGTCATTGAGTTTAGTTTTGTAAACCCACTTGACACCAATACTCTTCTTGTGAGTTGGCAAATCAACAAGATCCCATGTCTTGTTCTTCTCAATGGAGTCAATTTCTTGGTTGATGGCTTGAACCCAATGTGGCTCTTTAGCTGCTTCCTTAAAGGATGTAGGTTGACATGACATTAAAGCAAAAAGGTTGTGTTTCTCAAAGTCATCCAACTACTGATGGATTTCTCTCAAACTTTGAGTTCTCTGATTCTATGGTTCAGAGAATGATTCTCTGCTGGAAGTTGAGTTATCCTGAGAGTTTTCAGGTTGTCTTTGTACCTGCAATCTTGGGAGAAAGTTTGAGGTACTTGCTGTTCTGAATTTTCTGCGTTTTCAGAACTTGGCAACAATGGATTTTGACTGTCCATTTGCTGATTTTCTGAATCATTCCAGAATTGATTTTCCAGAAATCTTACATCTCTGCTGAGAATTAGTTTCTGGGTGATTGGATTGTAAAGCCTGTAAGCTTTATATGTTTCACTATATCCAGTGAAAATACATTTCTCACTTTTATCATCGAGTTTCTTCCTTAATTCAGAAGGTATGTGAGCATATGCTATGCATCCAAATGTCCTTAGATGCGCTACATTGAGCTTTGTCCCACTCCATGCTTCTTGGGGAACTTTCATCTTTAGACTTGTGGTTGGTGATCTATTCAAGAG
>ML778254.1:248703-272414 GCA_009831015.1 Picea engelmannii
AACTTTGACTAAATAATCATTTCCAAGTGTAATATCAGATGAGATTGAAGAATCAATGCATGAAAGTAATTCTTTGTTACCTGTCATGTGATTGTTGCATCCACTATCCAGCAACCAGAGATCTTTAGGTTGATGTTCAGTGTTGTGACACGAAAGAAACATACCTCCTGAGTTTTCTCCCGTGTGATTTGACACATGTGCTCTGCCTGAGAGCTGATCTGCTTGCTTCTTCCTGCATTCAAATTCATAGTGCCCATACTTTTTGCAGTAATAGCATTGTATGCTTGATTTCTCATTTGATCTTCTCCCTCTACCTCTTTGAGGCTGAAAATTCTGATGTTGATTTTGTTGTTTTTTTCTTTGACCTTGGAAATTTTGATTCAGATACTGTTGTCTGTTACCTCCACTGGAGTGAGGGTAACTGTGATTGCTCCCTCTTCCTTGGTGACATCTGCTTCTTCCTCTGCCTCTCCCTCTGCTAAAGGATAATTGAGTTTTGAAGGCATTGGAGATTGACTCATCTGTGAGATGCAGTCTGGTCTCATGTGTCACCAGAGAACCAATTAGTTCATCTGTTGAAAATCTTGACAGATCCTTGGATTCAAGGATTGCTGTTACAACCATTTCAATTTTCTTGGGTAAACTTCTGAGGATTTTCTCAACAATTCGTTTATCAATGATGGCTTCGCCAGTCAATTTGATCTGGTTCACGATTCCCATGACTCTGGTCATGAACTGATCCACATTTTCGGACTCTGTCATCCTTAGAGTCTCGAATTGCATCCTCAAGGTCTGCAGTTTAACTGTTTAGACCCTGTCATTTCCTTGGTAGGAAGATTTAAGGATGTCCCAGGCTTGTTTTGAAGTACCAACGCCTGTGATTTTCAAAAAAATCGAGTCATCCACAGAATTTTGAATCCAGAATTTCGCTTTATTTTCTTTGTTCCTCAGTGTTGCCTGAGCAATTCACTGTGGATTTGTCATGGCAGATAGGGTTGCAAGATCTAGTTCCACATATCCAAGATCCACTGGTTCCCAGCACTCTTGTGCTTGCAAGAACGACCTCATTCGAACAGACCAAAACTCGTAATTCTTTCCCAGAAGAATCAGACCCTGAGTTGGTCCTAAATTGCTAGACGACGCCATAAAAAAATTGCAGAAAAAATAGAGGGAAATTTCGTATATACCTCCGATCACTGAAACGTCGATTTTTCGATGGCCGAAAAGAGCTTATCGTCCTTGAGTTTGGCCTTAGTCACTGTGAAATGTGACCACGCGCCTTAATGTTAAAGCGCTACGGGTTTTTCGAGTTTTTTGCCTTTCAAATTGCCGAAATGCGAAATTTTCTTTTGGACAATTTAACGGTCCAGATCTTTTTGTGATCTGACGGTCCAGATCTTATCGGGATATCACGAATCGGGACTTCATGAACCCTGATGACGAGCTCTTCTGACTCCTCGATTCCCCGATCTCCGATTTACTGATGGCGCTTTCCTTTCGAGAAATTTCCCGATTCCTTTGATCTCCGCCACGCATCCTCCTATATTGGACGATCCTGATTTCTCCTCATGATTTCGTGATTTGTTCTGTTCCGGACTTGTCGTCTCTAGGATCCGCGATTTGCCGAATCTCGTAATGTCGATGGACTCTGCTTTCGGGAAATTTTCCGAAAGCCTCGATCTCTGGCACGCGTCCTCAACAGATGGACGACTCAAGTCTGCTTCGGGGGTTTCACTGTGGAGATTCATGATCCCTCGTTTTGACGAGATGACGTCAGCTGGGCCCCAAAATAGAACTTTCCTCCTGTCAGGATTTCGGACTTCGCAGTTCCGAAATGCTTGTGCTTCTTGTCCTCGGGATTCACGATTTTCCGAATCTCGATATGCCGATGACCCTTTTCTTGCAGGACTTTTCCCGAGTCCTCGGATTTACGCCACACGTCCCCACAAGATGGACAGTCCTGATTCAGCCTCGGGATATCACGACTTGCGATGCTCCGTTGACACAACTTCTCTGTCAACTTGAAACCCCAGATGTCGAAACACCGACGGTTTCCTCGATGTCCACCACGTGTCCGGTCAAACGGACGACTGTGATCTTATCGCTATTTCATGAATTGAAATTTCACGAGTTTAGAACTCTTGTTGCGATGGTCTTTCAAAACCGCGAACTCTGAAATGCCGATTTGACAACACTTGGATTTTCGGCCACCTATTCTCTGAGAAGGACGGCTCACAAGTCCTCTCGGGATTTCTCGATATCACGTATCGAAGTTTTTGGAGTGCAATCTTTGCTCGTCCAACTCCCGATCCCCGATTTTGCGATGGGATAAGATCAACGACTCACGATCTTTCTTGATTCAACGGTCCAGAATGACTCGTGATTTCACGATTCACGAATTCTCACGACAGTCTTCTGACCTTTACACCTTGCGAGTCAGCGAAGTGCCATGATCTCGCCATGTGTCTCTTGATGGACGGTCCAGATGATGTCGGGACTTCATAGATCAAAAATTCCTTGGCACTGCAGAGGATTAAACCTCGTGCACTTTCTTGCAGATCCAATGGTGGTCGGGCCTCTGCGCAAGATCTAATGGCTGAAACTCTTTCGCCTTTTCCGCGCTCTCCTCGTCCCTTTTGAACTGGTTTCCTGCTTCAGATCCATTCTCAGGACGAATCTTACGGCCTCAATGGTTGTTCTTTGCACATGGAATGCGTTCTTTGCTCTTGTGGAAGAAAGATTCATGAATCTTTCAAAGATTTGAAAGAAATACACAGATTCTTTATTCACTGCTTCAATCTTTGACAGATTTGAGCGAATTTCGAAAAACTTTAAGCGATGTTGCCTTTTGCAGGAATCTTTAATGATTTGAACGACTTCTTCGAGTTCTTTAAATGTTCTTCCGTCCTGGAGCTCTTCTTCGTCAATCTTTTACGATTCTTGAAAAATGTGCAAGAATATTTAAAGTTTCTTCTTCTGCGTTCTCTTCTTCCTCGATCTTTCGAGCGTTGTATGTTCTGCTTCGTCGCGTGAGCTTCTTACGCTTATCTTTGAGCGTATGACGGTCTGCTTCCTCGTGGAAGTTTCCTGCGAGGATCTTTCGAGAGTATGATGGACGGCTCTCCAAACCTTGTGAAAGAGACTGTGTCGCGTGCTCTCAAGATCCATGAAGCTCTGCGTTGTGAGGATCGTGTTGCTCTCCGGACTGTGTGAAGAGGCTTACTGCTGAAGCTCTGATACCATGATAAATTGTGAAGCAAAGAGAAATGCAGAGATAAAATAATAGAACAGTATATTGAAATGTATGAAGAAGTGCTGAAGAAGTTGCAATGTAAAGGGAAATAGCCGAGCTAAATAGGCTCAAGCAAGACAAAAATAGAAAGTACAGCTGTCCAGTACAGCTGGCAGTGTACAGTCTAGGTTTTTAGAATAAACTGTGAAAATCCCCCATATAAATTGAAAGAGATATGAAGATAAAATGTCGGTTTCATTTACATTTTCATTTTGTTGTTTTCTTTGCAGTAGGGGTAGAATATTATACAATAACTCCAAGGTCTACGCTTACCAGAAACTGGATATTTTCCTCCAATAACGACAAATTCGAGTTGGGGTTTTTCAAGTCATTTGGCTTAGATAAATGGTACATCATACATCAACATTTGGTATGTCGAGATCCCTCTCAAAAACTACATTTGGTTTCCAACCAAGAAACCCTCGTCGATGCTTCCTTGGCCCTGAAATTCATGGAAGACAACCTGCTAGCGGGGGTGGACGCTGACAATACCTGTCTGGGAGATGGGAGATCGTCAGAGTGCAGCTTCTTGGGCGATAATTCTAGACTCGAGTCATCTGTTCTTGATGGAGTGGTAATGGAGCTGTTGTCTGGGAGAGCTTCGAGAATTCAACAGACACATGGTTCCACGATGACGATAAATTATATGCAAAACCTCAAGTTATGAACAAATTATATGCCAAACCTCACGTCATCTCGACAGACGACGAAATATTTTACATGGACCTCACCTTAAAACAACGCCTTAATTATTATTTTCTAACTTTCAATTGCTCTCTAGAAAGAAGATTTACAATTTCCTTTTTGATGAAAAGTTTTTGATATGTAAGCAAATGACAACTGACAATAGCAATTTTGTATGAAAATTGCACATAGTATAGTACAACTATCTAGACTTCGAGGAATACTAGAGATCTATATATCATATATATTTTTTTGTAATATGGAAATAACACTTGATTCTAATAGAATAAGTGTGAAAAAAAATTGAAATAATTTTTTTGTAATTAATATTTTTCCAAATATCAAGTGTCAACTTCATGTTAAAGGCTAAAGGAATTACACATCTCCCTCACAATGAGATGGAGAAAACACCTATTAATATTATATATATAAACATTGAAATATTTTATTTATATTTGATATTGAAATATTTTTTTGTTATTAATATTTTTTTTAAATGTTATATATATATATATATATATATTATAAAAAGCATTTATATATTAGAAAAAAAATTTATTGATGAAATGTGAAATTTATTATTAAAATATTTTTTTTAATAACTTAGATTGAAATAAAAAATTGTTTTATTTAAATTCACGTTAAAATAATTTTTTATTATTTTTTAAAATATTAATGTGGACTTGAACTTAAATTACATTTTCCCTTAGTAATCGTGCTTCGCACTTGCTCCTAAAGTGATATTC
Organism: Picea engelmannii; assembly: GCA_009831015.1. Lineage (NCBI taxonomy): Eukaryota > Viridiplantae > Streptophyta > Pinopsida > Pinales > Pinaceae > Picea > Picea engelmannii. Next base: position 253,426 of record ML778254.1, read on the forward strand.
GATTTCAATATACTTGATAAACATTACAATCTTCTTAAGCTACTTGATCTTCTTAGTAAACAACTATTCTTAGTAAACATTAAAATCTACTTGATCTCAATATTCTTAGTAAACATTAAAATCTTTATAACTGAAACGAACAAGAGATGACATATCTTGACAGTGAGGAGATCACATATCAAGTAAAACCGTCTTTAAGGGAGCTGAAGTATACGTTAATTTTGTAGATGAAGAAACAGATAAACAATAACAAACGACAAGGAAGACGCAACATCCAAGCTACCCACTACTTATCAATATTTTTCAGTAACAGCACAGATATATAGCCTGCAATATTTCTCTGCTTTACATTTAATATATTTGATAAAAAATAAAATTTACCGTTATATTTCATTTCACGCATCTCCCATTCCATAGAAAGCTTACATGGTGGAACAACTATAATAAACAAAAGGCGATATAGCAGGAGGCCTTTGATTGTTTAAGAGAACGCAGCGAGTGAGTTGAGGTTGCGTCTGCCTCTCATGGCAGGTAGCTGGCTTGGGTATAAAAGGGATATATCTCGAAGCGCACAGTGCAACTTCCCAGAAACACTTGAGCTCCAACCTTTGAAGAACAACAACGATTCATAGCTGCAATCGCTTCTCTTAAACACACACCACAGTCAGGACCTGGAAGACTTCTCAAACACATTTCCAATCCATAAATGGTGACAGAAGAATTCACCACCCATGATCCGATGGCGAATCTATCCACTTTTATGGCGGCTTTGCGTGCCAGGCTTTCCATGAGATTCCCGAGAGTGTCATTGAAAACTCGAATACCACCATTGCTCTTAACATTCTCAAGACCGTAGAGGTCGTTGGTATCGAGAACAGAGGCAAAGGTGTAATTCTCATAACGAATTAAGCAGAATTCCAACTGAATTCGAGCGCCAATGGCGTTGGGGCAGCCTTGATAAGCCTTCTGTGAGGCTGCAGCAGAACACTTTTGGCAGTCCTGCTGAGAGATGTCGCCCCGGCATTGCAGAAGGCCGTTGACTTGGCCATTTGAATATGTGGCGAATCCGCCTCTCGAGGCAGTGGCATTCTGCAGGTATTGCAATACTGCGTTCACGTTGCTCTCGTATGCACTGCCATTGCTGTATTTGTTTACGTTGCAGAGACCGTAAATAAACGGATCTGATTCCCCAACGACAGCTGAAACTGAAATTACATTAAGCTGCTGCAGCCCAAGTAGCAATAATCCCATCCAACAGCACCGCCATACTTTCATGCTTTCCATCTTCCACGTTTCCCAGTAAATGTAGAAAAAACAGAAATGTGATATGATATTGTTCGCGTTCTTGTGATTCGTTTGAAGGCCGAGAAAGGTATTTACAGATGGTGGATGCGACCCGCATGCAGAGACTACGAGCGAATTAGCGGTGGATATTGACATGCAACTTCTAGAAGGAAGGCGACGCGCCGTTCTGGTGGAAATGGCGTGGCCATTTTTATCATATCTTATCATGATAAAAATGGAAGATGGATAGCATGATTAGTGGAAAGCAAGCAATCAAACAATACCCATTCAGTCAGTGAACTTGGGCAGATCAAATCAGTTGAGTGCATATGCAAGGCCGTTAGTTGTGGGGGACCTTCCCTATAAATTATGGATTTAGTGGACTTTTGCAGAAAGGTCGACACGACGGGTTCGGAAGAAGCCGTTAGAAGTTTGGCTCTCAATACGTCTCCCTCGCCCTAGCATGCGATTTATGGATTTAGTGGTTGAGTAACGTCTCCCTCGCCCTAGCATGCGATTTATGGATTTAGTGGTTGAGTATAAAAACTAGCACAGCTACAAGTCATTTGTGGTTGGTTAACGTCGAAATAATTGAGGACATTAAATAATCGCAGAACCCTGTGCATTAAATAGGACATTAAATAATCGCAGAACCCTATGCATTAAATAATCGACGCGGTAACAGAACCCTATGCATTAAATAACCGATGCGGTAAGACGATGTGGTAAGAGCTCCAAGCAAGAAAATCTCGCCTAGTAAATAATAGTTGGAGTAAAAATCGTGGTTGGTAAACTTGGACCTTTTAGAAAATGAAACGTTAATCACTCAGAGGTGGAAATCAGCTAGCCATCATAGTAAATTTTAAATATGATTACGTAAAAGTAAAAAAATAAATATGTAAACGGATGTCTTTATAATAGTGAGGAAGTTAGTGGCTGAAATCACAACCATTGATTTATTGGGACGACTAAGAATATTTTACCATACAAAATTGATTAAGCACTAAAAACATATTAAATGTGCCCATTGTCAATAGTTGAACGTCTTTCGGTGTAAAGATAAAAAAGACTAAATAGGAACAACAAACTATGTCTTCGTGTTACGGTGATAGCCGTTCTCATAGTCCAATTTTTAAATTAGGAACCCTAATTTTATGGTCAGAAATTAAAAAAAAATAGTCTTCCCTAAATGAAAGAGATTTTTAACATTAATTTTCTCAAGCTTGTGATAATATGGCTTTACTCGTAAAGTGGCGGAATAATCTATTATTTTTAATTAGAAATCTTAATTTTATGGTGGTGGAATAATCCTTTTTTCATTAAAACCCCTAATTTTTATGATCAAGAATTAAAAATATTAATATATTTTTTTACTATTTTTTAAAAATTTAAATGGAAATGATTTTTAGCATTAAATCTCTGAAAAACATGACATAGAGAGAAATCAGAAAAATAACACATACTAGTGAAATACAATGGATTCAAATGTTACACAACTAAGTTGGATTCAAATGTTACACAACTAAATTTACTACACTGCCAATAAGGAGATTGTTCATCAAGAGATGAGAACTACATTGATAAGGAGAGGATAAATTATGTATTCATAATTATCAACTCATATAAAGTGGATCCATTATAGAAGATAGGACACCCTTAAAGATAGACTTAAAGGATATTTATCAAGAGATGAGAGCAACATTGGCCCTGGCAAGAGTGTAGATTTTATGATACTTACAAAATAATTATTTATATGTTTAAATGTTGTTTTGTTTGGAATTAATTTCTTTATTTATATGTTTAAATATAATTTTGTTTAGAATTAATATATATTTATTTATATGTTTAAATATAATTTTGTTTGAAAATAATGTATTTATTAAGTCAATACATTATCACATAAATTATCTTTGGATCGGAATGTAAAAATCTTAATCTTCAAAATCTGGAAAGCAAAAATCTTAATCTTCAAAATCTGGAAAGCAAAAATCTTAATCTTCAAATACATTATCACATAAATTATCTTTGGATCGGGATGTAAAAATCTTAATCTTCAAAATCTGGAAAAAAAATTCGTATGATTTAAACGCTTACTAACTAATAGGAAGAACATCGGTGCACTTCTTTGTCTTTTCCAAGTCTTATGGTAATAATTTAGTATTTGATAGTCCCAAAATCTAGAGAACGGTGAGATGGGTGATCTATCAAGGGACGTGGGTGGAATTTGGTGCTCGATACAGAATCCATAAACTAGTGATTAGCACGAGCACAGAAAGGTTCGAGATGTTTACCAAAGTCTAAACTCCATAATCATTTAATTTCTCCCTACATCTACTTTATTAATTAACACAAAAAAAAATGTCATTTCTGCCCCCGTCATGCATTAGCTTAATTACTTGTACAGTGCACGGTTAACATTAGAACCAGGTAATTGCAAGAGCAAACCCTAGCGCTCTACAACCCTAGCGCTCTGCAACAGCGAAGCTTTTGATGTGCACCTTCACACCGGAGCTCTGCCGCTAAATTCCAAATTCTGAAGGCGAACACCTCACGAGATTCCTGCACACCCAGAATGAGCTCGGGAGAGGGGGAAACCCCCCTCGTACAACGACATCACCGGCAACGACAAAACCAGAATCCGTGCTAAGCGATCTGCCTTTGAGCCACCGACGCACTTGCGGGATCAGCTCTTCACCCAAGGACAAGGACTCTTCACCCAAGGACAAGGACTCACACAAGAAATGGAGCTAGAACCTAGCACGTCTCATCCACAAGCTTCCAAAGGATGGGAACCAAGCAAGTGTATACCGCAAATGGACAAACCCCCCACACTATTAAATCAAATCAACTCAGGTAGGGGAGCACACTTAGTTTATGATGGATCATGCAACAATGCAGGGGAAGGGAAAAAGCACCGAAGTGCCAAATACAACCCAATCAAAAGAAACAACCGATGCAACACAAACAGGCACAGACGGAGACACTACCATGCTCATGGATGAAACGGATCTGGCGGATATATACCTAGAAAAGATGGAGGAAGCCCTCAATCAAAAAGACCTGCAACATATCCCGGTCGATCAGCTTCGAAAAGTTCATAAAGTGTTCACCAACTCCACAGTGGGATCTACAGCTAGACTGGGTATTACGGTGCATCCAGGATCAAAACCCAAGAGAATAACCAAGGAAAACAAGAGAAGGGGATGCAAAATAGCCCATCATCTTATTAAAGAGGTAGGGCACCTGATGATCAATTCAGGACAGATACAGAGGTTATCGGAGGGATACCTCCACCCTCCTGCACCTTCCTCATGATGAAGACAATCACTTGAAATATCAGAGGGCTCAATGGTAGATCCAAGCAGAGGATCCTCTGAGAGTGTATTAAAGATGAAAACCCGGATATCCTTCTTCTGCAAGAAACTAAGTGTGCAGGCCAAGAAGCTGAAAATATCTTCCGACGTAGCTGGAGAGGCTGTGATTTATTTTACCAAGATTCAGTGGGAGCCTCCGGAGGACTAGCCATTCTCTAGAATCCACACACAGTCTCTCTGCATCATGCCTTCTCCATGACCAACACTCTAACGGCTCACTTCACAGTCACAGGATCCACTAAGGAAGGAGCCATCACAAATGTCTAAGGTCCGTAGACAGCCCAAGAAAAGGAGAGCTTCATGCAAACTCTTTAGCATGTCAAAACTCTTTTACATACGCCACACTGGATCGTAGGCGGCGACTTCAATATGATCCTGATCCTGGAAAAGAAAACTGGAGGAACAAAACGGCTGGAGCAGGACAGTGGTAAGTTCAAAACCCTAATAGAGCAACTAAACATGGTTGACATGGAAACTCAAAATGGAATCTTTACCTGGTCCAATAGAAGAACAGGACACCAGCATGTATCCTGCAGATTAGATCGCTTTCTCGTGGCTCAAGCCCTTCTTGAGAGCGATCAGACAATGGAAGCAAACATAATGCCAAAATCAGGGTCGGACCACCGGCCTATTGCCTTCTGCCTGGTCCCGGGTATCACCCCCAAACCCAAACCCTTCTGCTTTGAAAAGTTATAGCTCTCCCACCCAAACTTCCACCAGCTGGCTCACACCTAGTGGGCCCAGGCATAAATAAATCATGGTACCCACATGTATAAATTCCAGCAGCGCCTCAAGAACTTCAAGCAAAAATTGAAGAGCTGGAACAAATCCACTTTTGGAAACATCTTCCAAAGGTAGAAGGAGATCGAGTGCCAACTCGAAGAACTACAATGAACCTTTATCTTAGGAAGCAGAACTCCAGACCTAGTGAAGGAAGAGGAGCAACTACAAGCAGAAATGGAGGTTTGCAGAGAACAAGAAGAAATCCTTTGGAAGCAAAAATCCAGGGTTCAATGGCTTAAAGAAGGGGAGCAAAACAGAAAATTCTTTCACAGAGCAATGACACACCGAAGATACATCAATCGAATCACCCAATTGGATGATGCTCAAGGCATCCCCATAAGAGATCATGACCAAATCGCGGAGGAACTCAACTCCTATTATAAAGATATCCTCACAGAGACCAATATGAATAGGGAAGAAGCAATCCAGAAAATAACCAAGCACATACCCCCACTGGTTACTCTTGAGCATAACAGAGCACTGCTAAGACCAATCACTCAGATAGAAGTGGACACGACAGTAAAGTAAATGCCCCCAGGGAAAGCACCAGGTCCGGATGGCTTCACCACGGATTTTTCCCATCACTGTTGGGACATGATCAGGGGAGACGGCTGGCTGGTGGTAGAAGAATCAAGAACCTTTGGACAAGTACTCTCTACACTCAATGCAACGTTCATCACTCTAATCCCTAAGGAGGAGCATGTCACACACCCAAAGCAGTTCAGACCAATCTCCCTTTGCAATGTCATATATAAAATAATCACAAAGGTTATTGCTACTTGCCTCAAGCCGCTCCTACCTTTCATTATTTCCAAAGAGAAAGCTGGCTATGTAGAAGGGAAAAAAATCATGGACAGTGTCATTCTGGCCAATGAGGTGATCCACTCTTTGAAAGCGAGCAAACACCAGGTATGCTTATTAAACTCGATCTCTCAAAAGATTTCGATAGATTAAGCTGGCAATACTTGCGATCAGTGCTGGAGTCCTTTGGCTTCAATAAACTCTGGGTCAACTGGGTTCTCAAGCTCACCTCCTCTGCTTTCTTTTCCATTCTAGTCAACAGGACACTCTCCCAACGCTTCCATTCCACCAGGGGAATCAGACAAGGTGATCCTCTCTCCCCCTTCCTCTTTGTGCTTATGGAAGAATGTTTAGGTCGCTATCTCAAAGCAGCGGTTCTTGAAGGATCCCTTAATGGGCTACCCCTTCATAACCTCCATCCGACGCCCTCGCACAACCAGTTTGTCGACGACACCCTACTTATGAACACCCCTACTATCAGAGAGGCCACAAAGCTCAACTCAATTATCTCTGACTTCACAGAAGCCTCGGGCATGCTTCTAAACTTGGACAAATCCAAGCTCTACTTTTTTAACACGCCAGCCTCGGTTCAGAATCATCTTTCAAGACTTCTAGGCATCTCTAAAAGCTCCCTTCCTTCCATCTACCTAGGCATACCCCTTACCGGAGAGACAGCACGATCCATCTCATGGGACAACCTACTCCTGTCTATAGCCAATAGGCTGAATAACTGGACCTTTAGACCTTTGAATATTGATGCCAGACTGGTCCTTCTCAAGTTAGTCCTGCAAGCTCTGCCCACCTACCTCTTTACTGCTCTGAAAACACCCATTTCGGTTATTAGGGAAATCAGGAGCCTCCAACGGAATTTCCTGTGGCAGGGACACCAAAACAATAAAAAGTCAGCTTTAGTTGGATGGGATGAACTTTGTAAACCCAAAAAGTTCGGAGGGCTGGGAATATGGGATCCGAGAAAGCTTAACCAGGTCATGGGAGCCAAAATGTGGTGGAGGTGGCTGCAGCATCTGAAAGAACTCTGGGCTCAAATATGGAAACAAAAGTATGCCCCGAACACACAGCCTGACCATTTAATTAGATTTAATGAACATATGCAGGGATCCAATATATGGAACACTGCCTGGCAAAATTGCCCCCTAATCCAGAAGCTTTCTTTCTGGGAACTGAGAAACAGGGAAAGCGCACTCTTCTGGCAGGACTCATGGCAACAACTACCCCCTCTCAGTGACTTGGAAAGACTCAATCCTCTTAAACAAAGATTACATCTGAATATCTTCAAGAAAATTAAAGACCTCTAGATTCCAACTCACAGAAACCAACCCTGGAGACAGTGGAAAACAAGGTGAACAAAATTACAGCTCATGGATGATATCGACCTTCTACCTTGGCAGGAATGTGCACTGCATCAGAAAATTCCAATCAAAGAGGGACCAAACATCCTTCGATGGGGCCACTCTACAACATGTATCTTCTTGGTTAATGAAGCATACTACCTACAGGGAAACTACCACAACCAAAACCCCGAAACAATCTGGAGCAAAGTCTGGCAAAGCTTTCTTTGGCCCAAGGTATCCATTTTTCTTTGGCTCACAGCTCAAAACCGGATCCTCACATGGGATAATCTTTTAAAGAAAGGCTTTATAGGTCCCTCCAGATGCACCCTATGTCAACAAAGAGAGGAAAACATGGAACATCTCTTCAACAATTTCCACTACAGTCAACAGATCTGGGATTGGGGGGCCCAAGCCATGAAATGCTCCAACCGAAATCGAGGCAGCATCAGGGACACACTCGCTAATTGGGAGATGATCTCCTTCCATAATCCAATTCTCCAACGCATATGGCAGCTACTCCCGGGTTTCACCTTATGGGCAATTTGGAAAGAGAGAAATAAGCGAATCTTCCACTCAAAAGCCTCCCCTCCCACCATTACGTGGGAGAGGGTTAAGAAGCTAATCCAAGAAATAGTCCATAGTAAATCTTGGCACCACAAAGACCTGCAATGCATTCCCAAGGAGGACAACATTCTTAGAGGCTGGGACATGCAAATTCGTCTGCAAACTCAGGTGCAGACTAAAGGTAGACGAGCCAATAGCCACATGATATGAACCCCACTGCCATCAGGCTTCATCAAGCTAAACTTGGATGGGGCCTCCAGGGGAAACCCTGGACCAGCAGGTTTCGACACAGTCCTTCGGAACCACACTGGTGAGATCATTCACCTGATGGTTGACTTTTTGGGTGAGAACACAAACAATGTGGCTGAGCTCATAAGCCTTGTCAGAGGCCTCCAGGCTGCCATTCAAAACCATTACCATCAGGTCATCGTTGAGGGAGATTCCCAAATTATCATCCAACTCATCTCCAAAATCCTACATGGCGAACACCCTAGGCGGATCTCCCCCAGCTGGAGACTCTCGGGCCTTCTGGAGGATTTTGGAGATCTCATCCAACCCAATCTCACTTTAATCCCTTCTCATGTGAAACGAGAAGCAAACAAAGTTGTGGATCACCTAGCGAATACTGGAGTTGACACCAAGTCCGAACTCATACATTGGCAAGCCCATCTCTCTGATGATACAGATCTCTCAAGGCGATGCAGAGACCTTGCGAATAGAGACTCCTCAGCCCCAGATGGGGTGACACGTGGCGACGCCTTGCCACATGGATCAACATCAAGCCACAACTTAAATGTTGTAGGCCACTCCCCATCCCTTCCGCATTTACGATGGTAGCCGGCCATTACAGCTGCTATACGGAGGAGGGACTTGTCCCTCGCGCGAACGCACTCGCTCAGCCAACATTCAATATGACAGGGTTAATGGGAAGCCATGCGAAGCAGTCATTTGGTAATTCGAAAGTTGGAGAGCCTGGACAGAGCTGGTTCACTCTCGTTTTGGACCTCCCCGCCGGTTGGGAGCTCTGGTGTAGTTCTAGCTCATTCTCGTTTTGGCTCATTCTTTCTGTATATTTATCCACCCCTCATCAACAATGACAAGGAAGCGATGCAGGCCTCGCTGAGGCTCGGCCTGGTACACCCACAAAGAGCAGAGGCAAAGAAGGAAGAACCTGGAGCACGCTCTGTCAATGGCGACTTCCATTCTCGGGCAGAGAGCTCAAGTTGACCAATTGGCACTCCATGCCATTATTGCTGAGCCTGGGACAGAACGTACCATGCACACCATGGCAATTGACCCCGGAAGTTGTCTGAAGGAAGGCGTTGCAAATGAGTTTCCAACCTGTTATGTTGATGAAACGTCGTACCTGGAGGATTTAGAGACCACCCTGGAACCCCAAGCCACGGTGCCTGAAATACAGGCTGGAAGCGGTCCGAAGGGAGAGCTGGCAGAGGAATTCCCAATTTGTATTGTTGAGGAGATACCGTGGATGGGTGACTACAACCCCACTAGCCATGCTGAGAAGGAAACGAATGAGGACGAGGCTCGGGACAATGCATGCGTAGAAAGGAATGTGGACGAGACCAGAGTAGGGATGAATGTGGATGCAGCCAGCGCAGGACTAAACGTGGAAGTGGGGAACGAAACCTTCGACGAGGCAGGAAATAATGACTTGCATGGTCCTCTCCTCTGTGCAGAGCATCTGGCTCTGGTGTTCGAACTCCAAGGCCACATGGCAAACTAGGATCATAGAGCCCTCCTCATGGGACAACATCTGGACTTGCTCCTTGACGCGTACTCCAACGCTCCAGCAGAGAGGAAATGTCTAATGTGCACGCAGCCGTTCGCCATCCCAGCCAGATCCACGTGGCAGAAAGGAAATGGCGATAGGTCACTGAGTATCTGAGTTCTCCTATGCTAGTTTGTTTTCTGTTTAATTATGTTGTTGCTAAATGTAAACTTGAACTATGGCCATCTGTCCTGGTTTCCTTCGGGCAGGACAGAGGGCAAATCAGTTTTAGCTTATCTTCCTAGACTCATTTCACTCCAAACTATGTTGGTTTCCGGTAAAACGGCAACATTTTTGGTGGCTCAGGACGACTATATCTTTGTGTATTTTGTCAATGTTTCTCTGTTAACTTAATATAGCAAGTACTATCTTTTTTACTTAAAAAATAAAAAAACATTATAACCAGATATTAGTATTAAAAAAATTTAAGTGTAACTTAAATTGTTTGACACCAGATGGACCGTTTAATTTTTTTTTTTGTTAGTCATGATTGACGTGCCACTATTATCTCTACCTATTAAATGCATCTTTAAATTAAAAAAAGATGCACAACATGTATTCAAATTCGAGGCCTCGGCATGAAAACGCAAGATTCGTTGCATCCTTTTCATAGGAGTTAGGCAAGCATTCCAAGAAACATACTCGCAACTTATTATTCCTTTTATGTTTCTTAATTTTAAAATTGGTGCTATCTTAATAATTATTTAAGGGATGTGACATGGTAGCATAACACTATTTTATATTCTCATTTTTTTTAGTTATTATGTTTTTTATATTTGGATATCTTTGAGGTCTATCATTGAATATCTAGTTTATTAAAATTCAAATTTTTGATATACACAAATTGGTTAGAAGATGTATTATAACATATGTATTATATATAATACACATGTATTATATATAATACACATAACATGTGTATTATATATAATACACATATTATAACATATGTATTATAGAAACCTTAATGACCATAATCCTAAGTTAAAACTCTAAGTCTAATTTTACCTATTCAGTATAAAAGTGATTGATATAACCTATAGACTTATATCAACCACCTTTATATTGTGGTTGTGCTATTTTGTATATAATTTAAATGTATAGACTTTAGTTTTATTCAAAATTAATGTGTTTTTGTTGCACTCCATATATACATATATTTAAACAACACCCTAAATATCATTTCCTACATATAATTATTTTGTTTATGTTTATATTTAGTGTGTCTTTTCTTGTGCATACACCATGCCACAACACCCTCTTTTGGTGCATGCATTTGAGTATTGCATGTTTTCAATTTTAAATTATATGCATGTAGTTATTTTAAATTATATGCATGCTTTCAGTTTGCATACATGTACTTTTATAGGCTTATACCTATTGGAAATGACCAAAATTAATAGGCTTTTAATCACAAATGGTATTTTAATGGACATGATTTAACATGCACCAAATATTCATAATCTTTGCAATAAATGAAAGGTTTTGATTTAAAGCATTAACTTACTTGCAGGACAAAAAAATGTTTGTTTTTCATTAAAAGGAGTATTTAAGGAAATTAATATTAAAATAATGGTTCGTCATTCCACTTTTTTTTATCAATCCACTCTTTATGTATGTACACAATGTTGATGAATGCAACTATGTGAGACATTCTCCAACTTATAAACTTGTGAGGTGTGGATCATTGCAGTTATGTTAAGTCTTTCTCTCAGCTTACAAACTTGAGAGAAATCTCCTAAGAAGGGTATGTGGTTCCTTCTCGAGACAGAGATAGGAACGTAGATATGACCTCATCCATTCAGAGAGTGAGAAGAACTCGAGATGATTATCCAGTGGTAAAGACAATCATATGAGTTGGACATGCATGTGGCTAAGTACAAGGTGAACATGTGAAATCCCAAAGTGTTGGGTGCATTGTCGTGTGAACAGAAATGAAGATGATGTGTTAGCCTCCTCTGAGCAGCAGAGTTGATGAGAAAACTCTGGATGATTCTCCTATGTGAGGCAATGGGAAAGAAGATCTATAGAGTGGACGTGCATGTGGATGAGCACACGTGAACATGTGTAGATCTGGTTCTTTTGTGTAATGTAGTGAGCCAGAGCTATGGAATCCCTATGGATGTGCCCCTAGTGGATGAGCACTACCAGGTGTATCATATCGTTTTCTATATGTTGTTCAAGAGTCAAACCTGCCTGTAACCCTAATTTTTATGTAAAGGGTATAGGTCATCCCCACCTTAATATGATTGATAAATAATGTAAAAGATAATTAATATGGTTAATATTAATTATAATAATAATAATAATGTAACTTAGTGAGCTTGTCCTTGTTGATCCAATAGCCACTTCAGTAGATAGGACAATTTTAATATAAGTAAAGGGAAATTCCCCATTGTGGAAACATATATTTCTTGTGAGTTTGGAAATTTCAGCAAGTACACTTCTTTGGTAAAAGGTCCGCACCTCTCTTGTGTGCTAGAGTTATAGGGTTTGAAGCACCCTCTTGTGTACTAGGGTTTATATTGGTGGAGGTATTTCTCTTGAATAATATAGCAAAGGATTTGGCTGGGTTTTCTTCCCTTGTTGAGAAGGGTTTCCCAGGGTACTTCTTGTGTTCTCGTGCATGGTGCTTCTTCTTGTGATCTTGGTTGTTGCAACATTAGTGTTTATGGTTAAGTGAAATGTTAAAATGAAATAAACCTCATGATTAACCTAGCTTATGAAAAATCAACATGGTATTAGAGTGTAGGTATTGAAAGAACCCATTGCACAAGCATCCACCAAGTCTCAACACACCCTTTGCAGAACAGTACGACCCTCCTAGCGTTTCCAGAAAAAATCTGTACGACCTCCTTTTCAGTGGTGATTCATCCCCTAATACCTATATGATGGGGATAATTTTGGCATAGAAGAGTACAACCTCTTCCAACACATCTCATGAATCTCTCAAAATGAAATTCTGAGAAATTTTGATTTTTGGCCCTAGGGTTTCTAGGGTGCCAAAATTTCCTGCAGAATATTAATTCTGGATTTCTAAAGAAACATTCTCCTGAATCAACAAGCATCTCAGTGACATTATCAAATTGATTGTTGGCAGTCATAAGTCCAAAATAATCCAAGCTTTCTAATTCAACCTAATCATTAGGTTTTCAAATTCCAGTCGGCAAGTATTTGAAGAAACCAATCGAACGAAGAACATAACATTAGTAGAAGATGGGATTGATGGAGCAAGCAATTTCAACCCCTAGAAATCAAAGCTTCTAGTCACTCTTGAAGAAGATGATCTCTTGGATGTGACAACTAAAACTCTACTAGACACAACTACAAATATAGAGAAGAAGATAAGAAAAGAAGAAGATGTCAAAGAAAGAAAAATAATCATCTACCAATTAAGAGATCATCTCTTTCCCGTATTGCCAATCTAAAGACACCCTATGATATGTATAAAACCTTAAAAGGAATGTTTGAAAGTGACAAAACTCTCAGAGCTCTTACCTTAAAGAGCCAACTTCAGAGTACCAAGATGACGAAGGATGATACAGTTGCACTCTTCTTTATGAAGTTATGAGAGATTAAAGAACAACTAGAGACCATTGGGGAAATGATGTCCAATAGAGAACTTGTCTTAACCACTCTCTAGAATCTTCCAAAATCATGGGATCCTTTCATTTAGAGTATCAGTGGAAGATAAGCTCTACCAACCTTTAAGTGCCTATGGACAGATTGCACTCAAGAAGAACTTAGAATTAGAAATAGAGGAGTGGAAGATTCCTGAGAAAAAAAACAAGCTCTTGCACTTCATACAAAGAAGGGAGGAAAATTCAAAAGAAATTTGAGGAAAACATTTAAAGGTGAAAAGTCTCCATCAAATCCAGGCTATCAAAGAAAAGATGCCTCAGAAATTCAGTGCTTCAGATGTCACCAGTATGGACACATTGCAAGAAACTATCCAACCAGGAAGAAGGAAAGACAATATGGTTCCACCACTGACATTGATCCAAATCCACCTCAAAAGAGTGAAGAGAAGAGAGAGGAGAAGTACTTCCTCTATAAGGACATGACTACAACTAGGTAAATCAATTGATCTCTAAATTTATCGTTGATTGCATTTTTTAAATAAATAAAGGATATTATTCCTAGTAATGGAGCTCTCAAAGATTTGGACCATTATCCCTGGTACGGGAGTCCAAACCATATTTGTTCATCATACAAGAAAAATAAAAAAACAATGTCCTTGTAAGAAAGAAAGCCTTTCAAAAATCCAGAAAATCTTGGATGGAGATTGACAGTGAGACAATACCTTCTCCCCCTTCAACAGTCCAGAGGGAGACAAACATTATTCCAGTTTATCCAATTTCTCCAGTTGATATGTTCATAGATATTTCAGTAAGGCATAAAAGGCCTACCTAGACTCACTTTGTAAGAGGCAGAGAAACATACAAGCCTCTCAAGGCACATTCCGAGAAAGCAAAAGAAAATTTCAAGCTATCCTTCAGTCATGAGCCACCTTATTGATGTTGAGTCTCCTTGTCTCAGAGAAGCAACAAAAGAATAGGTATGGAAATATTCCATAACAAAAGAATACCAGTATACCTTAAAATTGATGTATAAAATATTATTTAGAGACCAGAAGGGAAGTTTGTGGTAAATTCCAAGTGGATCTATAAGATAAAACATACAGCTGATGAAAGTGTCGATAAATACAAAACAAGACCTATAGCTAGAGGTTTCTCATAAACAGAGGGAGTTGCCTATGATGAGACACTTGATCTAGTAAACCCAATACACTGCCATCCATAGTACCATCCATGATTTAGAAACTATATCAGATGGATTGATTCTTAATGAGTTTTGGTTTTAGCAAGAGTGATGCTCATCCAAACCTTTATTATTACAAGTATTGGTGACGAGAGCCTGACCTTGATGACTTATTTAGAAAGTCTTGTTGTTGAACAAAAGTAAGTTTTGACTTCTGATTTCGACATGAAGGATATGAGTATGATGCACCACTTCCTGGGACAAGAAGTATGACAAAGGACTGATGAGATTTTTCCTAAGTCAAGGAAAACATACAGTGGGAATACTTAAGAAGTTAAGTATGATAGAATTCAAAACCATCGTGATGGAAATGAATGATAATGATTCAAAAGAGATTGATCCACAGATGATTGGATCACTGATGTATATGTACTTGATTCATGCCATGCAGTGAGTATGGCTAGTCATTCCATCAGTTAACCAAGACAGACTCACTAGAGAACTGCAAAACATATATGGAGGCACATTTGGATATGGACTAAGATATGCCTCCAGTGTGAACTTGAGTTTGTATGATGTGATGATTCAGATCGAGCATAAAGTAAATTGTACCGGAAGAGCACATCTGGTTGATGTTCTACCATGAATTTTGCCATGGTTTACTAATATAGAAAGAAACAAAACTCTGTGGCCTTGAGTACCACAAAGACAGAGTAGATAACATCGAGTGTGCGAAGAAATGTGGCTTCATAAGCTTCTGATAGATTTACTTGACCATGAGATGGTTCCTATGATGATAACCAAGAGCTGTGTGTAAAGCTCCGTAAGAACCCAATGCTTCTTGATGGATCGAAACACAACGAGATGGAATATCCATATATCAAAGATATGATGCAGAGGAAAATCGTACACATGCAGTAACTTCGTACACATGAGTAGATTGCACATATCTTCACCAAATTAACTTCCTCAAGAATGGCTCCCTAGTTGAGAGGGAGTTTCAATGACTCCAACCAAGAAAAAAATCAAAATACATCCATGTGATACTTGGCATGATAAAAAATGCCTCCCTAGCTAAGAGTGAGTGTTGATGAATGTAGCTATGTGAGACATTCTCCATCTTACAAACCTGTGAGGTGTGGATCATTGCAGCTATGTGAAGTCTTTATCTCAGCTTACAAACATGAGAGAAATCCCCTAAGAAGGGTATGTGGTTTCTGCCTGAGATAGAGATAGGAACGTAAAGATGACCTCCTCCATTCAGAGAGTGAGAAGAACTTCTTATGATTATCCAGTGGGAAAGGCCATCTGATGAGTTGGACGTCCCTATGGCTGAGCACAAGGTGAACATGTGAAATCCCAAAGTGTTGGGTGCATATTCATGTGAACTTAAATGAAGATGTTGTGTTAGCCTCCTCTGAGCAACAGATTTGACGAGAAAACTCTAGATGATTCTCCTGTGTGAGGCTGTGGGAAATAAGATCTGTAGAGTGGACGTGCCCGTGGATGAGCATAGGTGAACGTGTGTAGATTTGGCTCTTTTGTGTAATGCAGTGAGCCAGAGTTATGACATCCCTATGGATGTGCCCCTAGTGGATGAGCACTAGTGGTTGTATCGGATCCTTTGCTATATGTTGTTCAAGAATCAGAACTGCCTGTAACCCTAATTTTTATGTAAAGGGTACAGGTCAGCCCCACCTTAATATGATTAATAAATAATGTAAATGATAATTAATATGGTTAATAATAATATTAATAATTATTATAATAATTATAATAATAATAATTATTATTATATTGTAATTTAGTGAGGTCGCATTGTTGATCCAATAGACACTTTAGTTGATAGGGAAAGTCTAATATAAGTAAAGGGAAATTCCCCATTGTGGAAACATATCTTTCTTGTGAGCTTGAAAATTTCAGCAAGTGCACTTCTTTGGTAAAAGGTGTGCACCTCTCTTGGGTGCTAGAGTTCTATGGTTTGAAACACCCTCTTGTGTGTTAGGTTTTATCTTGATGGAGGTATTTCTCTTGAAGAATATAGCAAAGGATTTGCTCACGTTTTCTTCCCTTGTTGTGAAGGGTTTCCCATGGTACTTCTTGTGTTCTTGTGCATGGTGCTTCTTCTTGTGATCTTGGTTGCCGCAACATTATTGATTATGGTTAAGTGAAATGTTAAAATGAAATAAACCTCATACTTAACCTTGCTTTTGAAAAATAAACACACGAACCGTATCCCCACTCTCATGTTGTTCCACTTTTTTCATCATGGAACTCTTTCTGTATGTATGCAAATCGACATTGCTATGTAGGTATATGAAAGGTATGGAAATGACATGCATATGTAGGCATGTGAGAAGTATGGAAAAATGCCTTCATTGTTAGAACACAATTTTGCTTCACCTCATCCTCGTCTATTGTTCCCAAGGTATTTTGTATCTTATTCATTGATTGAGGTATGCGTTCCTTATCCATTGGAGGTAGGGTGTGAGAATGCATTTTCCCAAGATAGTCTGTGTTGCTTACCCAATGGAGGCCTGGAGTGAGAATGGATGTTCCCATTGTATTCTGTATCCAATTGATCGATTGGGGTATGTGTTCGTTATCTAATGGAGGTAGGGCATGAGAAGGCATGAAATTTCATATTTCCTTTACCTTTCAAATGAAATTTGATCACCGTTATTTGTTTTTCATACCTGTCATATGACTATCAAATTCTTTTTCATTATTATTATATTAAAATTCAAATGATTTTTATCACAGAAATTAGCTTTGGATCTGGCTGTAAAAATCTTAATCCTGAAAATCTAGAAAGCGAAAATATTAATCTTCAAAATATGGAAAGCAAAATCGTATGATTTAAACGCTTAGTAACTCACAAGAAGAACATCGATGCACTTCTTATGTGTCTTTTCCAAGTCTTATTGAATAATTTGGTATTTGATAGTCCCAGAATCCAGAGAATGGTGATATGGGTGATCTATCAAGGGGCGTGGGTGGAATTTGGGGTTGGATACAGACTCCATAAACTAGTGACCAGCACGAGCAGAGCAAGGTTAGAGATGTCTACCAAAGTCTAAACTCTAGAATCATTTAATTTCTTCATACGCCTACTTTATTAATCAACACAAAAAATAATGTCATTGCTACACCCGCCATGCAGTAGCTTAATAAATTGTACAGTGAAAGGTTAACATTAGAACCTGTTATTAAAAAATTTTACAGGTACCTTAAATTGTTAGACCTAAAATGGACGGTTTAATTTTTTTTCCCGATCATGATTGACATGCCACTGTTATGTATTCCACCTACTAAATACCTCTTGAAATTAAAAAAATGTACAAGTTGTTGTCAAATTCATGCATGGGCGTGAAAATGAAAGACTAGTTGCATCATTTTCATAGGAGTTAGGCTGGCATTGCAAGAAACCTAGTTTGTACAACTACACAACATACTCTCATCTTATTATTCTTTTTATGTTTTATAATTTTAAAATATGTGCTATATTAATAACTATTTACGGGATGTTACATGGTAGCATAATACTATTTTATATTCTCATGTCTTTTAGTTGCTATGTTTTTTATATTTGGATACCTTTCAGGGCTATCATTGAATTATTGTGTCTTTT
Source organism: Picea engelmannii (assembly GCA_009831015.1). Classification (NCBI taxonomy): domain Eukaryota; kingdom Viridiplantae; phylum Streptophyta; class Pinopsida; order Pinales; family Pinaceae; genus Picea; species Picea engelmannii. The sequence continues at coordinate 271,765 of ML778254.1, forward strand.
GTACACCATGTAACTAAAAACAAAATCTCTCATTTAATTGTCATGATTATTTTCCTACATCGTTTGTAATTATTGTTTGATAAACAATATTTGTAATTTGTAAGTTATATGTTTAAAGTCACTATTATATTTAAATTTGTAGCATTAGATTAAGATAATTCTTACTATCCATTGCAGTTTTATCCTTTAATTCTGTGTTATTTAAAATTTCAATGTTTTTAGTTTTTACTATGGCTATATATTAGGGTATATCCATCTTGACTATGGATCTATCTTATGCCAAGAGGCATCAAATTCATCTAGAGTCAAACTTGTTTTAGAGTATAAAACTTGAGAAAATGTTTACATCTAGAAAGATTTGATGTCTTTGAACACATGATGAATCGAGAGTTAATACTAGTTCTTTATACACACACACACACACACCACATGTCAACTACCTAATACTTAAAACACCATTCAAATTTTTTAACCACCAATGTAGAGCCATTTTAACTCTGGATCTATCATGCACCAAGAGGCATCAAATTCCTCGACATGCACATTTTTTTTAGAGTACAAAACTTGAAGAAATGTTTGCAAGGATTTGATGCCTCTAGATATAGAATTAAGATGGATCTACATTGGTACTTAATATATACACACACACA
>ML778254.1:278021-294836 GCA_009831015.1 Picea engelmannii
ATATGATATTGAAATGTTTACTTGTTACTAATTTTTTTTTAAATGACATGTGTTAACTAGATATTAAGCATTGAAGGAATTACACATCTCTCTCTTTCTGAGAAGTAGAAAACACCTATTAATGAAATCATAATTTTTTTTACTTTCAATGAATCTATCTCTTTCTCACTAGATATAGAATTATTTTACTTAACATGGATATTGAAATATTTTATTTATGAGGACATTGAAATATTTTTTTGTTATTAATATTTTTTTAAATGTCATGTTTCAACTCCATGTTGAGCACAAAAGGAATTACATATCTCCCTCCCTTATAGTGGGTTGTAGAAAGCACCTTTGGGCTCAATACGGTTTCTATTACTTTCTCTATTTGAACTTCTTATAGAATTATTTTGCTTAAGGTGGATATTAAAATATTTTATTTATGAATGACGTTGAAAATATTTTTTTGCCATTAATATTTTTTTTAATGTAACATGTCAACTCCATATTAAAAACTAAAGAAATTACACAACTTCCTCATACTACTTTGTAGAAAATATCTTTATGCACAATGAACTTTAAATTTACACCATTTTTAGGGGATTTCCAACTTTATTAATCTCTTATGTTTATGTTTAATCTTTTTTTGTACATACATTTAATCTTTTGTTTACAACGTTTACTGTCGTTATATATAAAGTTTCCATCACTTGTTTTCGTTAAAATTATACATGAAAGAGAATGTGTAAAAAAAATGAAGAATCTCCTTTGAAAAGGGCATGTTTTATAACTAGTTCTATAGAATCTCCATTGAAAGGAGTCTAGTGGGGGGAATAGTTTGAGTCATGTAATCTATAGGGCGTGATACAACCAGAAGCCTATATCTCAACTACAGAAGGGGCGTATCGAAAAAAGAGAGTGGAGTGGTGTGTTATTATTTCTGAGTGGTCTGGCTGGAGGAGCCCTAACGGGCCCTTCGTCCAATGCTCTGGCGCTCGCGCCTCCTCTTCTACAAGGAACTTCAACCGATTCTGGTTCACGTGGTGGATTTGAATTCCTTGCTATTGTGGAAGAATCCTCGTTTTAAATCATTTTAATTAATTCATTTTTGCTTCAAGTTTAAATAATTTGTTATCCTTCGTTTTTAATTCATTTCGGATTTGTTTACTTAATTCTTTTTTTATCCTTAAATTTCAAATTTGTTTAGTTTAAATTTCTTTTTTGATATATTTTGTTACAATTTAATTCCTTCCTATAGAATATCTATTTGTTTGATAATGAATATGTTTAATATCTTAAATATGTGTATCTCTTTATCTTATTAATATATTTATATTTATATATCTATTTGATATTTTAATATATAAACATTATAAGGTGAAATCCGTTTAATTAACCGAGTATATCCTTGATTGAAAAAATAAATTGGCATATAGCTATCTAAATTATAAAAAAAATATTGTAGGTAGCGTGGAGAGGTGGGGCTGACATCATCATGCACACAAAATTTTTGTACCATCTCTATCTCCTTTCATGCTATAGATTTGTACCATTTCAAATACGAAGGGCCACGCCTCTAAAGTTCTATCCCAAATCACAACGATTAGTTTTCCTTGGGAGTGCAGCACAACGACCTTTTGGCTTGGTGACTTAGCCAACCCAAGTTTACTAAATTTGGACTACATCTCCTCACTTGGGCTCACCCATACTCTTCCCAAAGCTATAGGTAAGTTAAGGATCAAACTTAACTCTATTAAAAAAGTTTCATAAGGAAAAGTCAAAAGTATACACTTAATAATATGGAAGTTAAGGGACAAGTCACTAGAAGATGCAAATCGGGCGGCACAAACCATGCCTAACACCCAAAATATTTATACAATCTTTACAAGTGTTACAATGGAGTGCTCGACTTAGTTTACAGATTCAAAGAATTTTGCGACATGATTTGTGACATCCTTCCCCAAAACCCAAGTACAAACACCCCAAGTCATACACAAATTGTCCCTCATACAAAATATGCACACTTACGATGACTGTTCCAAGTATACCCATGCCTCGGTCCACCTGAAGTGATCGTAGGTCCCAGGTTTCTCCCACCGTCCATTCATCTCCCTCTACTCGATCTGAGACTTGTGCCTTACGAACTGTCTGCTTTTCCTTGTGTTGTCAATCCTTGCTTGTCCGATTTTTTTTTTTTTTTAACTCATCCAAATCCCACATNATATATATATATATATATATATATATATATATATATATATATATATATATATATGCACCCAACACCCTCTTGATTGGACCGATGTGTCGTACGGGTGGTTGGGTCAAGCCGACCCAACACTTGGTCGCTTATTGTCTTAGTTTATTTTCCAACTCACTTGTTCGGTCATGTTGACCTATACATTTACATTTACATATACATATACATATACATATACATATACATATATATATGCACCCAACACCCTCTTAATTGGACCGATGTGTCGTGCGGGTGGTTGGGTCAAGCCGACCCAACACTTGGTCGCTTATTGTCTTAGTTTATTTTCCAACTCACTTGTTCGGGCATGTTGACCTATACATTTCTCACTTTCCTGAGACGTTAAGTCACCTCATCATGCTACATCGAGTCATTCATTCGTTTGTCACTTCTATGCGTCTTAAGTCACCTTCAATTTGTTTCCTTGTGTTCTAGGTCTTCATCGCAAACCTTCATGTTTTCCAAGGGTGTGGTCGGTCCAAACCCATCATCTCTTTGTGGGGCATGCCAAGGAGTCACACTGATTCTTCAGTCCACCTCATGTTGCCTAATGCATACAAGTGTGTTGCCTTCACATGCACATCCGTTCACCCAACTCTCCTAAGTCATCATTGTTCATGAATTGGTGCAACTTGAGATGGAATGTGTCAAAAGGTGAGAAATGAGTCCTCTTGGGCACACCAAGCCCCATTATTCTCTTACTCCTCCATCCGTTCATTGAATTCATATTCGACTTGTTGCCAAGGGCACACTCCTCAATCATGAGTTAGAGGCTTTACATCCTCCCCCACTCAAATTTATTTCCTTCCTTGGTAATCTCCTCAAAAGTCCCAAGTATTGAACCATAATGACCTTCCATGTGTTCATACTTTGAATCATTTTTCTGTGTGTCTCGTGCATTGGCACCTTCCAAGTCCTGGATTGGTTTTGTGATTAGTCTAGCCATCTCATCCGTTCGAAGGGAATTCTCATATCCACATATAAAGAACTATTTTTCATCTACAACTTTGTTTTCTTTTCCAATCTCCTTTTTTCAAGACAAGTTCGACACCTTGTCTTGGATCGTCAATTCTCCAATTATGCAACCAAACTATTGATTGGTGTTTCTTGTGGCTTGTCATATCCTTAGTATCTATCATGCCTCATCAAGGATATCATCCCTTCCAACTTTTCAAGTCATGTTTTGACCAAGATGATCGTCGAACTTACTCCTAAAGGTGTTCCACGACCCTTTCTCACAGTAGTGCACATTAGTATCTTTGTCAAGGAACCTCTTTACAAGGCACCCGAGGTTGCACTTCTAACTTCAAAACAATGTTCTTTATTTATGGTTTCTTAGTAAATAGAGTGTACCCAATAACCTCCACCAAGGCTATTGGCATACATGGTGTATGACTTATGCTCTATGCATAAGTATCTCAAAACCAATCTGATTCCCTATAATGTGCATCCCAACTCCTCAAGTTGTTATACAGTTAGTTGAAATTCATAGATCCTAATGGCATTCCTAAAAAAATTCACAATTGTTGTGGGATCTTCGTCTTCATGTCCTACTTCCTCCTCTATGTTTGTATCCATGTTTGGTTGGGTAAGTTCCTCCATGCACTTGCTTGCCTCAACACTTGGAGCTTCTACGGTGAGTAAGTCCTTTATCCATTTCTCCCCAATTTGTTCACAACTCTATTGGTAGAAAGACACTTCATGAGGTGATTCCTACTCTTCCATAAAATTTGGAAGGGAAGAGGTCGACTCTTCCATACACTCTTGTCCATGGTTGTGTAGGTTTTTCATCAAATCAATTTTCTTAACATGATCAATCTCACTGAAATATCTATATCTATCAACTTTCATTCATTATTTCCCATGTGACATAAATATGACAAGCCCAAATGCTCCCCTTACTTCTGTGTCACGTTGCAAGTTTTTCCTGCACCACTATTGGTTTCCCTAATCAACCTAATTGCATAAATTCTAGGAATTTGACCATACTTACTCTTCGTCATCATAGGAACACTTTGTGTCTCAACATCATACAAGAATACCAAGTAGATTTCATGTTTTTCTACCTCTACCCTACCTTAGACTTGTGCCTTGCGAACATTCCACTTGTCCTTGTGTTGTCACATCTTTCTTTTCTAATTCTTCATTGTGTTTGAACTCATTCAATCCCCTTCACACACACACACACATATAGAGAGAGAGAGATGCTCCCAACCCCGTCTTGGTTGGAATGATGCATCATACGAGAAGTTGGGCCAAGCTGACCCAACACTTTGTTGGTTCCTGCCTTAGCCGACTTGCTAACTCTCTTGTCTAGGTGTGTCGATTTCCATGTCACTCACTTTCCTAAGATGTTAAGTCAGAGCTTCATGCCACATCAAGTCATTTGTCTATTGGTCACTTTCGTATGTCTCAAGTCATCTTCGATTAGTTTCTTTTCATTATAGGTATCCTTTGTAAACCTTCGTATTGTCCAAGGGTGTGGACAAGCCAAACTCATCATCTCATCGTGCGGCGTTCCAAGGAGTCACATCGACTCTTTAGTCTGCATCATGCTTCCTATTGCATAAAATTATGTTTCCTTCTTGCGCACATTGATTCACCTAACTCTCCTAAGTTAACCATGTTTGTGCGTTGGTGGAACCCAAGATAATGTGTCTCAACTACAAGCTTCTCTTTCCTTCATGGCTTGTCTTGCAAGGTGAGGTACAAGTCCTCTTGGGCATTCCAAGCCCCAAGATGCTCTTAATCCTACCTATAAAGGAGAGGCAAGTCACCACTTCGCCTTGTCTCTCCCGAATGAACTCTCCCTCCATTTGTCGAAATTATCTTTAGCTCGTTGTCAAGGGTGCGTACCCAACTCAAGATGCTAGAGGCTTTACACCTATCCTTTTACAAAATTACACATTTGTGTACTATGTCGATACAAATTAAATTTTCTTCTTATTATTAATTATGATTTATAAATTAATTCATATTATAAATCATGATTAATAAAAAAAATAAAAATCAATTTGTATTGCTATAGCACACAATATATATATATATATATATATATATACTCTTTTTAAAATATTTTAATAAAAAAGGAATATTGAGAGATTATGTGAACTTCAGGATAACATATTACACTGTAATATGTTATAACATATATATATATATACTCTTTTTAAAATATTTTAATAAAAAAGGAATATTGAGAGATTATTTGAACTTCAAGATAACATATTACACTGTAATATGTTATAATATATATATACTTTTTTTAAAATATTTTAATAGAAAAGGAATATTGAGAGATTATGTGAACTTCAGGATCTATAACCTCTCCTATCAATATGAAAAACAATAATTGAAATGATAAAGCGAACCCTTTAAAATTGTATGTTCTCGATAGAATCTATACTTAAAAGTTATATATACTTTATAAATTGATTTAATTTTGGTTATTATCGTTATTAAATCAATACACTTTATAACTTTAAATTTAATTATGGTTAAATATTGAAAATATCAAGAGAGACATAATTTGTTTTTTTAATAGAAACCCAAATTTAATATTGTTCTATAAGTGAAGGTCTATATAAATTTAAGTTAGTGTAGTTTTTTATAAATTATGATTTTGATTATTTCAAAATAATAAATGGTTTTTTCTATTCAATATTTTATTATACATGTGCATGTAGCACTTTATTTCATGTTGTATTCATTATACATATTATATTTAACCATTTTTGTGTTTTTCTTGACTAGTGTTATGGACAATATTCATGTTTCAAAATATAGTTAGACTTTATATCGGGTTGTGAAGTAGGAATAATTTTTTACACTTAAATATAAAATTACCATATCTTGCACAATTGGAGAAGAATGCTACCTTTTTGATGATACACTTTTTTTTTTTTTTTGGTCTAAAATGAAGGCATCACTCTTGCAACAACAACATATTTGTGAAATGTGTGGTGTTCATATAAACTGGTCTTATGTGTGTCATGGATGTGACATAAATATAAGATTTATTTTTAATCAATTTATTAAAATTTAATAAAGATTTTGTTTAATATCATCTTATAAATTTTTAACAAATATTTTCCTAAACTTCAAACGTGATTTTTTAAATATATTAGTTAAATTTCAATAAGAGATTTGTTTAAGATAAATTTCTTAAATATGAAAAATATCATATCACCTATTTTAAAAGACAATTTACAACAAATTTTAATACATATTGTGTATTTCCTATTTTTAAGTATCATATAAAAAAATTCATATTTTATTAATCATGAAAGAGTAATTTTTTCGCTTTTTATTCAATTCAACCTTTTAATGTTGCAATGTGACATAATATTAGACTTTCATGTATCATTTTTCAAGCCATATGATTTATATATTCATGGAAAAGCAAATGAATTAATAAATACATATTTTGTCTCTTTCTCTTATATAACTTAACAATGTCAATTCTACATTGTTATATATGCAATTCTAAATTGTTATATATGCAAGTGTCATATTGAAATGTAATTTAGGAAGATAATTGTTAGTTTTCTCTTATTCAACTTAACAGTGTACATTATACATTGTTATATATGCAAGTGTCATATCAAAATGTAATTTAGGTAGAGAATTGTTAACTAGTGTCATAGGATGATTTATTAATAATTTTTTATTTTGAAAATTGACAAATATACATCGAAGTGGTTGTGTAAAATTTGATATTATATTTTTTCCCAAGAATGTGTTTTTTTTTTATTTATTTATGAAAAAAATAAATTAGTTAGTGAACACATGTTTCTTCTCACTTTATTATATAATTTAATGATGTTCCTTCTAAATTAAAAAATGCACTTACCAATATCTTATGTCAGTTTATTAGATTTCTTTTTACAAATATAATATTTTTAAATAATTAATCAACATCATAAATTTGACATAACCCATGATGAATGTTGCAATTGGACAAAACCATTAAGGAACATAGTAGTTCCAAATAAGTAAACTAATATGAATATCACAATGCATCATACTTTTGAGGAACATCGCAATGAAGCAGAACCCTTGAAGAACATTAGGAAATGGTAGAAGCCTTGATGAATGTTGGAATGCAAATAAATCATTGAAGAATGCACAATCTGACATTAGTAAGAAAATATGAACATCATATTGCAACATAATCATTCAGAACATCAGAATCAAACATAACCCTTCTCGAATGTCTCAATGCAACAACATTTTTGGTGGAATTGCAATTTGATGCAACCATTGAGGAGCATAGCAATTAGAGATAAGTGAAACAACATGAATGTCACAATATAACATACCCATAGTGAAGCTTTGTTAACCATAGTAATATTGACACTCATGGTCAACCACAGTCAACCCAAGTCACCCATGGTGATATTGATATACACCTTGAGACGTAAGCCAACCCTTCATGAATGTCACAATGCAACAAAAATAATGAGGAGCATAACATTTCCTTCTAATTTGACCAAGATGAATACCACAATGCATCATGACCATTTAAGAACATCTCACTTAAACATAACCCTTAAGGACTGTCATAATGTGTCATGGGCTATACTGAACATCACAAATGTAACCTCAAATGAACACACAAATTCGACATATATATATATACACACATCGCAAAGAGACATAATCAAAGTGGAGCATCACAGTCCTACATATCCCTTGACGAATGTCGCAATGTGACATAAAATGAGACAAACATCACAATGCAACATAACCCTAGAAAATGCTACACTATGACAAAATTCCACCATAATCCCTTGATGAATTTCACAATCCAACAATACCCTTGGTGAACGTTGTAATGTGGCACAAACCAACATTGGAATTCATGAATTTTGCAAGGTGATGAGCATAACCCAACACCACAGTGTGACGAACATAACCGTTTATTACTTTGTGATGAAAATACTTGTCATCGTAATGCAACAAATAGAACCCGATGTTGCATTCTAACATAGCCCTTGATGAATGTTTCAATGTGATGAAATTCAACCATAATAAACCATGTCCAAAATAAACCATGGACAAGAAAAGGTAGCCATGGTTTTACATAAGTCAACCATGATAAACAACACTATATTCAACAACCTTTGAACAACCTCACAAACAAACAAAAAACTCAAGGAACACCACATTGTGACATAAAAATTGATGAACATAGTGATTCTACATAAGTCAACCAAGATATGTTGCACTGTGACTCAAAAAAACATAACCCTCCACAAACATTGTACTGTGAATAACATTAGCCAACACTGCAATGTGACAAACATAACCCAGTGGTGCATTATGGTGAACATGTTTGACGTTGCAATCCAACATAACCCTCGATAAATGTTGCAATGTTATAAAATTCAACCATAGTCACATTGGTTTGCATAACCCAATGTCTCATTGTGATGAACATTATCAATGTTGCAATGCAACAAATAGAACCCAAGTTCGCAATCCAACATAATTTAACGAATGGTTCAATGTGACGAAAGTCAATCATAATCAATAATAGTTAGCCATGTCCATAAAGAATGATGGCAAACTATAGACAATCAATTAGTTCATGATTAACATGGTCATACATGGTTAAAATGGTCATCATGGTCAACGTGGTCAAGGTCAACCATGGACTTGGTTATCCATGGTCTACATGGTCATCCATGGGTAGGGTATTTTTTAGGGGCGAAATTTCGCCAATTGACTATTTTTGGCGATTTTATAAAAAACATTATTAACCAATTTAGTTTAAACGATTTCCCTAATTTTTTACATAAATATGATTAAATTGATAAAACTCACCGAAGCTTTACAAGATTTAATAGTAAATTATATGTTTTTTAGTGAATATCCACCTACATACCTACATGTATGATTTATCAAATTGAATACATGGAATTATGTATAATTTCATTATTAGGAAGAGACCCAAAACAACAAGTTGTGAGAAAGTTACCATTTGGAAATTCAAATTTTGGTTAGACCTGGTAAAAGAAAATGTAGTGAATAGACCTAGGGAAGGAAGAGGTAGTGAGTAGACTTGGTGAAGGTAGAAGCAACAAGAAGACCCAGTGAAGCAAAAAGTAGCAAGTAGACTCGATGAAGGTTGGTGAAACTCACATAAACATATTGGTGTCTCTTGCTAAGTTGGTTCTTAGCAGTGGGGATTGATGTCTCTAGTAGATTGGTTTCTACGAAGATCTATAAATGTAGGTTGGTTCTAGTCAAATAAAGAAATTGGTGTCTCTTTAGAAGTTGGTGCTTAAGAGTGGGGATTGGTGTCTACAAAGATCTCTAAAAGTAGGTTGGTTCCTACCAATATTTGTACCAATGAGAATTGGTCTCTCCAAAAGGTTGGTGCCTACAAATATTTGTAACAGCAAGTTGGTGCCTACAAGGAATTATAAAGAGAAGTTTTGTGGATTTATCTGGAAATGGTTTCCACGTAAATATTGTGCTCCATGTTTTGATTTTTTTTTATAGTCAATGAATGTTTAAAAAAGTAAAAAAATTTCTTATATTGATTCAACATCCCCTCTCAATATGCATGTGTTATAAAAATTCTGTATGGATCTGATGAATTAGATGCACCAATGAAAATTCTATATATATCCACCTTCTCTTATTGGAAAGAAGAAGATTCAAATCCCTTTCATTCATGGCATTTTTCCAATATGGATTACCTTTATCCTTTGCATAGGATTGAGGGTTATATTCCTGAACTATGTAGCAATGCATGGGCACTACTGGTTTTGTAGTTGTGAGAACATGTTGATTTACCTCAATTTGGTATCTCATCCTTCTACGATTGGTAGGATCATCTATAATATATTCGTCTGTCGGTAAGATGGAATATGCCCACTTGGGTCTTTGATATGGCTCATTATATGGATGCTTAGTATATTCCAAATATGATTTCGAAATCAAATCTAAAATCTGATCTGATTTTAAGGAGACATCATCTCGAATGTCGGGAACAAGAGGATGTGCAAAAGTCTTTGCATGTGGCCCTTGAGATGAATTCATGGGGAAAGACAAAGTATTTTTATGTGGTTGTTGAAATGCATGCCTAGAGCATGCAAAAGTATCTACATGAGGCTCTTGAGATGCATGCACGGGAGTCTATGCATGTGGCTCCTAAGATGCATGCATGTAAGTTTCTTCAAATTGAGATTATTGTTCTTCTGATGGATTTTCTTTTGGCTTTGTCTTATCAATATCCTGCATGGATTCTTCACAATCTTCATTTATCCCAAATAGTTCCTCCAATTCGGTCTATACTTCATTTGAAGTTGAGAGTGATACAACATGGAATTGTGTTTAAGGAGAAACAAACATGCAGATAAGTCCAAAATCCATATCTTTTCAATTGAGAAAATAATATTCCTCATCGACAGAATCACAATTTTTTTATGTTTTCAAGGTTATTCGATACAAGACTCTACATATGAGAAGAAATAGAATCTTTGGATTACACTCTAAATAATTGTGTGACATAAGAAGTGTTGACGAAATAAATTCCATTCTTTCTAATTGCTTTAATATTATTTACTTGCAAATGAGTTCCGATGCACCTTTCTCCTAGTAACTTGTTGGATTTGATACCACGTGAAGTTTCAGTGAAACATGCACAAAGGACCGAGAGAGAGAGAGAGAGAGAGAGAGAGAGAGAGAGAGAGAGAGAGAGAGAGAGAGAGAGAGAGAGAAATATCAACGAATTGTATTCCACACTCTTTCCATTCTCAAAGAGTGATTAATTTATAATAGATATAGGATACATGAGTAACTAATGCACCCTAGTATTGATATAGAGAGATATTGACACTCACCGACAAAAAACTAGAGTGAAATTCCACCTAGACCTAGGTAACTAGACATGCTGCCATTAGTTAACTGAATGAAACAAGTGGAGTGGAGGGAAAAAAATTAATGCACATGATATTCACCTTCCTAGCCTCATGCATGTGATAAAACCAAGGTTGTTGTGCATGAATCTACTCCACTAGTCTAATTGAAGTGTAACTAAGTCAAGATCAAATTTTCCAACTCATGTGTGACTGAGAAAATATTGAAGAGGATATAACATCCTATTTTAGTGGGTAATATTTGCATCTAGGAGAATATTCTCATCTATGGATGGCACTCTCAACATTAGACTAGTAAAATTAGGAAAAAGGTGGGTGTGAGTGTGAAATATCTCTAATAATATGTAGATGTCGTTTACATTGAGGAGGAATTTTAGGTTGAACTTCATTAAAGAACAAAGTCTAAATCACTTACATAAAGTCATAAACACAAACCATTTTTAAGACTTTGACATTTTATAACCCGAGTCCATTCAAATACTAGGAGTGGAATTCTTTCTTGGTATTCATTTTTTAACATGGGGTGTTGAAAGAAATATTGTTGATAAAAAAAATAAAAAATAAACTAAATAAGGCTAATGCTTGAAACTTTTCATCTTTTCAAATTGAATAAGTTACTTATGAACTCTATCGGATAAAAAACTAGCATAATTGAACATGACTCACTGTATTAATTTATAAAGAAACCCCAGAATCGTTTCATCCACAAGAATATATTTTTCATATCCCAACAATATGGACACCATTGATATTATGTCGTTCATTGATTTTTTGAATAAAGAAGTATCTAATGAAAATTTTCGATTTGGTATATATTTGTTTTATGGTAATAACCTTCTAAGAAAGGATTTATTTTGTTCCATTTACAAGGAATTTAATACATTTTACACTTCCTCTTCATCATTTTTTTCCTAACTTATTGGTAATGATAGAATTTCAGAAAACAAATCTAGGGAAATAGAAAATATTTCATGCTAGACACTTTTGTATTTTACAATTCGATTTTGAGAATCATAACACTCAACACACATATTAAAAATTCTAGGAAACTAAAAGTATATGGTACAATAACCTATGCAAGACCAAATTCTCTGATTTGGATCTCATATGTATTTCGTTGAGATCGTAATAGGGATTGGATGTGAAGTTCCATGGAGTTTTTATCAGTTAAATAAGTCTCGAATACATCCTTTTATTTGTCAATAAAATGTTTGAAGGAAGGGTTTTATGAATTGGGTTGTTGAACATATTTCAATCATTTTATAGGTTCCATATTTTAATTTCTATCCTGGTTTAACCCCCTTTTTGTATTTTAATTTTCTTTCAGAGAGAAATAAAGATTACTAAAAATACCTTAAGGATTTGAGAAGCTTTCAATTGCACTGTCTATACTTTTCCATGCTCTTTTCCATTACTAACACGTTCATTATTATTTTATTTTCCCTCAAAGAGAAGTTGGCACTTATTAAAAAATTATCAACGACATGTGTATAATAAATAATATAATTAAAATATGATCCGGAAAACCATGTGTTAAAAGATAATTTGATTAGAAATATGACATGTACCAACCTATTTGAAGATCTAAACTACCAAAATATAATGGCAGGAAGTGTGTGAAATCAAAACCACAAGTGGTATCAGGATCCTTCTAACCAATTTTTGGAATTTACCTTTTTGTTTCGACAACAATCGTATAATGCCACGTACCCCTCTAGCACTTTGGTGGTATGAGGAGTTTTAAATCTATTAATACTCATGCATTTATAAATCATGAGAGCTCTCCTATCCATCGATTATATTTAGATTTAGGTGCTATTACTTACGTGTTTTAGTGCTCACGCCTATATATTTTATGTTTTTTTAGTAATGTTGTAGGTCATAAAATGCTTAATTCAAGATTTTTTTCACTAAAATTTTGAAATGTCCCCTTCTAATATGAAAAATCAAAGGTAACAAGGGAATTACAGGTTGCTGAATCATGTAAAATAGAACATAAGTTCCAAGTTACAACAATTCTGAATCATTTCAAAGACATGAGTATATAATACTTTGTAGTATGCAGAGGGAACATGGGACCAATATAGACCTCAAATTTGTTTTTATATGAAGAAAATAAAATAGAGTATACCACTAGTGGGTCACACACATAATAGAAACCTATCTTTTTTAACAAGATACTTATTCCCCCAAAAATATTTTAAACTCTTATTTGTTCTCTTTTGTGCGTAAACAAATATGGAAAAAAGATGCAGTATACAAGGTATCAAAACCAAAACAAGAGACATAGCTATGCTTTTTGTTTCCCCTTTCACATTTAATTTTCATAATGCATGGAGACTCAAGAAATATTGTGTACAAACCCCAAACAGACTAGAGGTAAAATGACCATGTAAACACATATGTTTCTTACAACTCTAAATTGGTTAGAAATTAAACTAAAAAAATTCATTTTAGTGACAGGGCATGTCAACTCAAAGTTATCTCACTTTGTATTAGTCATGAAATGAACTAGGAACAAACTAGAGGCTTAATATGCAAGGGATTTGAGACCAAAAGAAGTATAAAACTTTGTAGACTTCTATATTTTACCAAATAAATGTGTCTAGGTTCAAATGTGAGATAAGGAGTAAACGATAGGGTAAAATTGAAGTGAATGGAACTCAAACAAATCCATTTTAAACCATTTATTAATGAACAAATAGCTACATGAATTACATTGTCTATATACATTAGTAACGGGGCTACACAATGAAGGCATTGTGGGGTCGACCGCTTAGTGGATCCATAAGTGGGGTCGATATCTCCTTGGATGGGTATACTCCTTTGTGCACTCTCCTTATTGGTGGGTGGGGTTGATATCTCCTTGGATGGGTATACTTCTTTGTGCACTCTCCTTATTGGTGGGTGGGGTCGATCTAATGCAAATTTCAGTGGGTTTCTCCTCTATGAACTCTCTTTACCGACAAGTCAGGTTGATCCAATGAAAATTTTAGTGGGTTTCTCCTCTGCACACTCTCTTATTGGAAGGTGGTGTCGATCAATGTAGTGGTCAATGTGGTCACTAACATTAATCACCATGTAGTGAGCCAACCATTATATCATTACCAGGTGCATGATATCGATTTGATACACACTATTCACCATCGAACAAACATTATGAAAAGCAAGTGATCCAATTATTGTCTCACTACATAATGCTTAGTGTTAGTATTGGTCAATGGAGTTGGGATTGAGTTTATTTGTTCAAGTGTTTGACGTCGGAGTGTTTTTTATGTTTGAATTTATTTATTTATTTATCTTTATTTTCTATTTGTTATTTGTTTGTAATATAATTTATATTTATATTTGTATACAATATGTGTTATATAGTTATATATAACTCCATTAACCCTTAAAACCCGTTAACCCCCTAACCATTAAATACCCTAACACATCAATTCCTAATTCCTAACCCTTGACCCTAAACCATGTCCAAATTCCCCCAAAAATGTTATCTATGTTAATCCTTGTAATGGCTACCATATGACGCTTGCAACGAAAACATTATATTTAATGCATGGGTAGTGGCTTTGGAGAATTTGCATGGTTCCTATGGTGGATGAGGGTGGATGGTTAGAAAGTTACCAAGGTTAGTGGGTGGAGGGTTAAAAAATTGTGGTAGATTATCAATATTGACTGATAGTTGAAATCAATCAACAGATGGTCAATATGGGTTAGGAGGTTATAGGTTGGTGGGTTATGAGATAAATCAAGGTCAATGATTTCTAACCAACCAATGATACACATAAAATGACATAAAACTTAATAACACACATAATTAACCCATACAAGAAAATACTTTAAAGAGAATAATTCATAGAAAATATATAATCACATACCTTGACCTACATTTCAAAAATTCAATATCATTGATATTATTCTTCGTCCAACTCGAAATATGTATCAGTTGAAGGGATTGGGCATACCAACATCATTATCATTGTCATTTTTTATAATTTCATTGTCGATATGATCATCAAAAACATTTTCATCTACATATAGCTCAACTTCTACGACTTCTTCGTCTAAAACATCTACCTTCTCTCCATCATCTTCTTCTTCCATGTCATATTCTTCAGCTACATTATACTTTATAGAGATTCCTATTGGATCATATATAACAACATATTTTTCCTTCCTAGAAACTGATTTGGTTGCAAGAGTAACAAAATTACACGTAGAGGGGAGCAACATTTAACTCCAAAAAAAACCCAAGGGTGAAAATATTCACGTGGAGAGTAAAATCTGTGGGAAAAAGGTATATGAATGGTTTAAAAATGCAAGATGCTCCCTAAGGAATATACAAATCTTTGATTCAACTCATCCTTAGAAAAATTATGAATCAACATAAAAGTGATATTTCCAGTGATTGCATGAGGCTAGTTATTCATTAGGTTGAAGATAGGGCCATAGATGTCCCTCATATATGGGCTAACAAATTATATAATGCCGTGAAATAAAGTTAAAAAAAGAATATTAAGTTTAGTTTTATAGGTACACTAAAAAAAATGTCAACTTATATCGACATGGTGTTCAAACAAACCCTCTTAAAATTTACATCAGGAGATAAAAATTAAAGAAAAACATTGAGGAAGTACCTCAATAGACTCCATTTGATGGTGTGGAAATTTTTAGTGATACATATACCAAAGATGAAGTTACTACTCTCAGGGTTTTAATAGACCTACATGTATATATGAATGAAGCTAAAGAGTAGTAAGATATGGATAATTCTACTGAAACAAACAATGAAGATTTTTTTGCTACTTTAGAAAGTATAATTGATAGAATTCCTCTTAAGAAAATGGAAATACTTGAGTATAATGTCCCTGTTATGGATGATTCAACATCTCCAAGTTTAAATGTGTAGAGTCCAACATACATTTTTTATGGCATATTTGTTTTTACATTATTTGATAGAATGATGCAGTACCAATTAGTTGTAATGGATGAATCTTCCTCTATATTCAACTGGAAGGAAAAGTGCAAACTAAAGGACACAAATATTATTGAATTCATGAAGGATATTGTAGTGCTTCAATCAATAATTGCGTAGCGAGCACAAGAATCATCCAGAACAATAAACAACAAGGATCATATTATTGATGGATTAACAATTGAGGTATCCATAATTAGATAGGAATCTCTAAAGGATCTTGATATCCTCAAGGCAATGTTCGAAGACAATAAGGATAAATATGAATACATTATTAGTAAACTTCAAGAGGAGTTTAGAATTATATTAGAGGTTTTGGATATATACGTCCATTGGAAACTATAAGTACTCCATATGAAGATAAATTAAATAAAAAGTTGAAGGAGAAAGATAAATTAATTGAAAATTTAAACGTTGAATTTGAAAATAAATTGTAAGAGGAGAAAGAGAAGCATGAATCATAGTTTGTAGAATATATCAAAACAATGGCCAAATTAAGGAAAAACTTTGATAGGAAATACAATAAGCTGAAAGAAAGATATTTGGAATGTACTAGGGAAACACTGAAGATTATAGAACTTGAAGATAAAAATAAATGCATAGTAGGTAAGGTGGAAAGGGTAAATTAAAAAAAACAAGAAAAATAAATCTAGAGTGAAGGTGGAAAGGATGAAGATATGGGTAAGGGTAAAGGTAAAAGT
>ML778254.1:298636-313271 GCA_009831015.1 Picea engelmannii
AATACATCCTTTTATTTGTCAATAAAATGTTTGAAGGAAGGGTTTTATGAATTGGGTTGTTGAACATATTTCAATCATTTTATAGGTTCCATATTTTAATTTCTATCCTGGTTTAACCCCCTTTTTGTATTTTAAT
Source organism: Picea engelmannii (assembly GCA_009831015.1). Classification (NCBI taxonomy): domain Eukaryota; kingdom Viridiplantae; phylum Streptophyta; class Pinopsida; order Pinales; family Pinaceae; genus Picea; species Picea engelmannii. The sequence goes on from ML778254.1 coordinate 298,773, forward strand.
TTTCTTTCAGAGAGAAATAAAGATTACTAAAAATACCTTAAGGATTTGAGAAGCTTTCAATTGCACTGTCTATACTTTTCCATGCTCTTTTCCATTACTAACACGTTCATTATTATTTTATTTTCCCTCAAAGAGAAGTTGGCACTTATTAAAAAATTATCAACGACATGTGTATAATAAATAATATAATTAAAATATGATCCGGAAAACCATGTGTTAAAAGATAATTTGATTAGAAATATGACATGTACCAACCTATTTGAAGATCTAAACTACCAAAATATAATGGCAGGAAGTGTGTGAAATCAAAACCACAAGTGGTATCAGGATCCTTCTAACCAATTTTTGGAATTTACCTTTTTGTTTCGACAACAATCGTATAATGCCACGTACCCCTCTAGCACTTTGGTGGTATGAGGAGTTTTAAATCTATTAATACTCATGCATTTATAAATCATGAGAGCTCTCCTATCCATCGATTATATTTAGATTTAGGTGCTATTACTTACGTGTTTTAGTGCTCACGCCTATATATTTTATGTTTTTTTAGTAATGTTGTAGGTCATAAAATGCTTAATTCAAGATTTTTTTCACTAAAATTTTGAAATGTCCCCTTCTAATATGAAAAATCAAAGGTAACAAGGGAATTACAGGTTGCTGAATCATGTAAAATAGAACATAAGTTCCAAGTTACAACAATTCTGAATCATTTCAAAGACATGAGTATATAATACTTTGTAGTATGCAGAGGGAACATGGGACCAATATAGACCTCAAATTTGTTTTTATATGAAGAAAATAAAATAGAGTATACCACTAGTGGGTCACACACATAATAGAAACCTATCTTTTTTAACAAGATACTTATTCCCCCAAAAATATTTTAAACTCTTATTTGTTCTCTTTTGTGCGTAAACAAATATGGAAAAAAGATGCAGTATACAAGGTATCAAAACCAAAACAAGAGACATAGCTATGCTTTTTGTTTCCCCTTTCACATTTAATTTTCATAATGCATGGAGACTCAAGAAATATTGTGTACAAACCCCAAACAGACTAGAGGTAAAATGACCATGTAAACACATATGTTTCTTACAACTCTAAATTGGTTAGAAATTAAACTAAAAAAATTCATTTTAGTGACAGGGCATGTCAACTCAAAGTTATCTCACTTTGTATTAGTCATGAAATGAACTAGGAACAAACTAGAGGCTTAATATGCAAGGGATTTGAGACCAAAAGAAGTATAAAACTTTGTAGACTTCTATATTTTACCAAATAAATGTGTCTAGGTTCAAATGTGAGATAAGGAGTAAACGATAGGGTAAAATTGAAGTGAATGGAACTCAAACAAATCCATTTTAAACCATTTATTAATGAACAAATAGCTACATGAATTACATTGTCTATATACATTAGTAACGGGGCTACACAATGAAGGCATTGTGGGGTCGACCGCTTAGTGGATCCATAAGTGGGGTCGATATCTCCTTGGATGGGTATACTCCTTTGTGCACTCTCCTTATTGGTGGGTGGGGTTGATATCTCCTTGGATGGGTATACTTCTTTGTGCACTCTCCTTATTGGTGGGTGGGGTCGATCTAATGCAAATTTCAGTGGGTTTCTCCTCTATGAACTCTCTTTACCGACAAGTCAGGTTGATCCAATGAAAATTTTAGTGGGTTTCTCCTCTGCACACTCTCTTATTGGAAGGTGGTGTCGATCAATGTAGTGGTCAATGTGGTCACTAACATTAATCACCATGTAGTGAGCCAACCATTATATCATTACCAGGTGCATGATATCGATTTGATACACACTATTCACCATCGAACAAACATTATGAAAAGCAAGTGATCCAATTATTGTCTCACTACATAATGCTTAGTGTTAGTATTGGTCAATGGAGTTGGGATTGAGTTTATTTGTTCAAGTGTTTGACGTCGGAGTGTTTTTTATGTTTGAATTTATTTATTTATTTATCTTTATTTTCTATTTGTTATTTGTTTGTAATATAATTTATATTTATATTTGTATACAATATGTGTTATATAGTTATATATAACTCCATTAACCCTTAAAACCCGTTAACCCCCTAACCATTAAATACCCTAACACATCAATTCCTAATTCCTAACCCTTGACCCTAAACCATGTCCAAATTCCCCCAAAAATGTTATCTATGTTAATCCTTGTAATGGCTACCATATGACGCTTGCAACGAAAACATTATATTTAATGCATGGGTAGTGGCTTTGGAGAATTTGCATGGTTCCTATGGTGGATGAGGGTGGATGGTTAGAAAGTTACCAAGGTTAGTGGGTGGAGGGTTAAAAAATTGTGGTAGATTATCAATATTGACTGATAGTTGAAATCAATCAACAGATGGTCAATATGGGTTAGGAGGTTATAGGTTGGTGGGTTATGAGATAAATCAAGGTCAATGATTTCTAACCAACCAATGATACACATAAAATGACATAAAACTTAATAACACACATAATTAACCCATACAAGAAAATACTTTAAAGAGAATAATTCATAGAAAATATATAATCACATACCTTGACCTACATTTCAAAAATTCAATATCATTGATATTATTCTTCGTCCAACTCGAAATATGTATCAGTTGAAGGGATTGGGCATACCAACATCATTATCATTGTCATTTTTTATAATTTCATTGTCGATATGATCATCAAAAACATTTTCATCTACATATAGCTCAACTTCTACGACTTCTTCGTCTAAAACATCTACCTTCTCTCCATCATCTTCTTCTTCCATGTCATATTCTTCAGCTACATTATACTTTATAGAGATTCCTATTGGATCATATATAACAACATATTTTTCCTTCCTAGAAACTGATTTGGTTGCAAGAGTAACAAAATTACACGTAGAGGGGAGCAACATTTAACTCCAAAAAAAACCCAAGGGTGAAAATATTCACGTGGAGAGTAAAATCTGTGGGAAAAAGGTATATGAATGGTTTAAAAATGCAAGATGCTCCCTAAGGAATATACAAATCTTTGATTCAACTCATCCTTAGAAAAATTATGAATCAACATAAAAGTGATATTTCCAGTGATTGCATGAGGCTAGTTATTCATTAGGTTGAAGATAGGGCCATAGATGTCCCTCATATATGGGCTAACAAATTATATAATGCCGTGAAATAAAGTTAAAAAAAGAATATTAAGTTTAGTTTTATAGGTACACTAAAAAAAATGTCAACTTATATCGACATGGTGTTCAAACAAACCCTCTTAAAATTTACATCAGGAGATAAAAATTAAAGAAAAACATTGAGGAAGTACCTCAATAGACTCCATTTGATGGTGTGGAAATTTTTAGTGATACATATACCAAAGATGAAGTTACTACTCTCAGGGTTTTAATAGACCTACATGTATATATGAATGAAGCTAAAGAGTAGTAAGATATGGATAATTCTACTGAAACAAACAATGAAGATTTTTTTGCTACTTTAGAAAGTATAATTGATAGAATTCCTCTTAAGAAAATGGAAATACTTGAGTATAATGTCCCTGTTATGGATGATTCAACATCTCCAAGTTTAAATGTGTAGAGTCCAACATACATTTTTTATGGCATATTTGTTTTTACATTATTTGATAGAATGATGCAGTACCAATTAGTTGTAATGGATGAATCTTCCTCTATATTCAACTGGAAGGAAAAGTGCAAACTAAAGGACACAAATATTATTGAATTCATGAAGGATATTGTAGTGCTTCAATCAATAATTGCGTAGCGAGCACAAGAATCATCCAGAACAATAAACAACAAGGATCATATTATTGATGGATTAACAATTGAGGTATCCATAATTAGATAGGAATCTCTAAAGGATCTTGATATCCTCAAGGCAATGTTCGAAGACAATAAGGATAAATATGAATACATTATTAGTAAACTTCAAGAGGAGTTTAGAATTATATTAGAGGTTTTGGATATATACGTCCATTGGAAACTATAAGTACTCCATATGAAGATAAATTAAATAAAAAGTTGAAGGAGAAAGATAAATTAATTGAAAATTTAAACGTTGAATTTGAAAATAAATTGTAAGAGGAGAAAGAGAAGCATGAATCATAGTTTGTAGAATATATCAAAACAATGGCCAAATTAAGGAAAAACTTTGATAGGAAATACAATAAGCTGAAAGAAAGATATTTGGAATGTACTAGGGAAACACTGAAGATTATAGAACTTGAAGATAAAAATAAATGCATAGTAGGTAAGGTGGAAAGGGTAAATTAAAAAAAACAAGAAAAATAAATCTAGAGTGAAGGTGGAAAGGATGAAGATATGGGTAAGGGTAAAGGTAAAAGTCAGATAGTCCAACAAAACAAATTCCTTCAATTGAATTGGAGAAGTCCCTACAAATACGGGAGCAGAGGTTCGAGGAATCTTTCACATCCAATATTGCTATAGGTGATCTCTATGCCTCATCACCGATGATCAAATCATTGAATACAAAGCTAACTCAGACATAGGAAAATATTACAAAGCTCAAAAAGGAACTCTTGCATAACTTTAAAGGACACTATTTGGGATTTGACACGGAGATACAAAACTTGAAATCCTAAATTACAAATTTATAGGTGATTTACAGTGGCAATTACAGAGGCCCATAGTTGGGGCGATACCATTTTTTTCCACTACATATGAGAAAAAATTGAAAGAAGGATAGCTTGAGAATGAAGTATGAAACGTAGAGGTGAATTATCTGAAGTTCAATCTCAAATGAAACAAAAAAAATGAATATCTTAAAAGGAATGAACAAAAACACTCAAAAAAATATAAGAATAATATGAAAATGTTGAAAAAACTAGGAGAAGATAAAAGGAAATTGCAAGAAAGATTGCAAAATTATGCAAAGAAATCTAATGAACCAAATAAACAATTAAAACATGTTTTGGCTGCAACTCCAAAACAATCAGAAGTCTCTATAAAAGGAAAAAGAGACTCTACTATTTTTTTCATCTCAAAAGGAGGGCTTGCAAATAACCTCCCAAGGAATATAGAGTTATAGAATAGAATTCTTTTATATACAATGTCTATGTAAATAGATTTAAATATTTAATTTATATCGGTATTTCAACACTTAATTAACAATGTATTTTATTTTATTCATTTAATGAATTCAAGGCCATTTATAGTGTTCATTTTATTTTTTGTTGGTCTTTTTGAGAAAGGCAAACAATCTTGCATGTTTAGTGAGTTGACTTCTTTCCAAATGCTTTCCCACATTCTGCAACTTTTTCCACCAACTTTTCAAATGTGATGGATTTCATTCGACCACTTTCTTCTAGATATTCAAGGTAGTGAGAATATGTAGGGTAGAGGGCCTTAATGAAGGCTGTGAGAGGGAGATATATGCATTGATTTATGAAGCTAAAACAATAGGGTCATCATTATTCAACTCTATCTTGAAGAGCTCCACCATTAGTTGTATGAGTTCGAGTTCAGAGTGTGTGTCGTGTGTCATACAAATCACTGAATCTCTTCAAAGCACTATAAGAGTCATTAATAGAAACAATATGACGACTCACTTGTTCACTTACTGTTATAGAGATACCATTCTTCTTTAACTCCTACTCCTACTGCTTCAAAAAATCAATTCCACAGATTATTGAAGATCAATGTGCTTTTGATATTTCTGTACAATTCTCTCTAGTTCTCTTTTCTAGTCAACACTACGCTAACATGGTAATGAGAGAATGCATTTTCTGCCGCTTCTCTCATGTGTAGCAACAACAACCTCGTGAACTGATAATCAGGCAAATGAGATACAACTTTCAAAGGAGAACGATGTAAATAAACAATGATTGGTCTCCAAAACTGACTTGTCGCCAACTCAAGGATCAACAATTTTCTCACAAAAACTTATAGAATTTATATAGGCTCCTCTATGCAATCCATCACGTGTATGCAATCCCCACCAGACCAAATGGATGATATCTCACCACCATATGTAGCTTTCAAAATAAAATTAAAAAACGCACATGGATGACATTTCACATATAGTCGACCCGAGATGTGAAAATGGTTGTAGCTCCGTCTCATTTTTAGTTGGAGCAATGACGACTCCTCATGTTGTTGTTCGACAGACGGTTGAAAAATATTTCCAACCCCCGTTGTTGGCCTGGGATACGCTTTGGCCTTCAAGAATTTTTGGAGGGCCCACCCTTTGCTCGGTTCCATTAAGTGAATTAGGGTTCGTTGAATTTGCACGAGAGTAAGCAGTCGTGCGCGAGCATGGAAGTGCGACGCGACGAGTGAGCGTGTATAGTGTGCGTTCAGTCTTTGCATATGGACTATTGGACAAGCTATGACGGTGATACCAATGAAGATATTTACAGGAGATGGACTAGTTCTTTGTGTGAGGAGAAACCCTAGAGGAAGGCAAACGTGAATGTCAAAAATTAGGTTTTCTTGTACTTGGTGGAGCAAACGCAATATAGGGGAGTGTATTAGGGTTTTGCATATTCTAACTTATATATATATAGAAAACAAATACTTATTAGGTGAAGGGAACTTTCTACAACTCATTATGAGGGAGATGTGTATCTGCTTTCTACTTTTTAGAATGAGAGAGATGTGTATTTCCTTCAATGTTTAATATGAAGTTGACATGAGACATTTAAGAAAAAATAAAAAATAAAAAAAATTGTTTTCAATGTAGGTCATAAACAAAATATTTATAATAATAATCTCCAAATTGGTGTATAAGAACCCCTTGTTTGTGGGACAAGGGATCCCCCTCCACCCAGTGATTTGACTAGTAAAGTGGTTGAACCTGTGACCACTTAAGAGGAAACACATGTTCTTAACCATTAGGCCCACTCACGCTGTATAAAATATAAAATATATATTTTCATGTGTGCCCCATGAATATAAAATATATATTGTTTTATTTAATATGGAATTTGAAATATTTTATTTATAATAGACATTGAAATATTTTTTGTTTTAGTTTTCATAATTTTCTCTCACATCCAGAATGGTAATGCTTTGTGTTGACATTTCGATCCATCCATCTTTTTTTTTATTAATTATTTTTTAAAATATGTCTTTTTAATTTTATATTGAACATGAAAAGAATTACAGGGAATCACACTTCTCCCTCATACCTAGATGTAGAAAGAAGACAAATCTCCCACACCATCTCACTCATACTAAGAAACACACTATTAAAACAATTTTTTTTAAACTTGCATCTACTAATGATTTTTTTGTTTACTTTCAATTACCTTCTTTATACATATATAAAGTTGAATGATTTTTTTGTTTATTTTCAATTACCTTCTTTATACATATATAAAGTTGATATAAAGTTATTTGAGTTAGAGCGGACATTGAAATATTTTATTTATAGCTGACATTAAAATATCTCTTGTTATTAATTATTTGTTTTAAATGTCATGAATAATGATAAACATGAAAATAATGACACCTTTTTAATTTTTCATTTTTAATTGTTTTCTATATATATATATATATATATATTTCATCAATAAATATTTTTTATAATATTTCAATATTAATTAATTCTATATATATAATTAATTAATATTGAAATATTATAAAAAAACATTTATTTTAATGTTAATTTAAATAAAACAATTTAATATTTCAATAAAAGTTATAAAATAAAATATTTTATCTCAAATAGATAGATGTAATTTTTAAAAAATTATATATATATATCATTGGCGTGAGGGCATGAGGGTGAACCATACCCCATTTGTCATAAGCATCGGGCATGAGGGTGAACCAAAGGGAGAGGTGGATATGAAAGAAGAGTTTGGTACGGCCTGCAACTAGGGTAAACCCTAGTTGCAACCCAATTAATCTTTTTTTTAGCATGAATTTCAACTTATTTACCTGAAAGTGAATGTAATGTACCCACTTTGGGACGTCATCACATGACAGAGATTTATGATGACCAGAGTAGCCAGATGGATGCTATAGCGAGTACAGGGGTATTTGAGAGGCATTGCGGGGTCCATCTTGCATTGATGATCATATTCCATCATTATGATCCATTCCGCACAGGTTGACTTTGGTTTCGTTGCATTCCGACGATTTCCATGATTTTGACTATTTTGAGCTATCAGTCAATGGAATTCACTAAAGAGGTCATTTTGGGCACATTACTTGGAGGGACCTCTCAGTGTATTAGCTCATTGGAATCAGGAGGAGAAACACTACAGGATGGGATGGCTAGAAGTGACTTTCAGTGGCCAGGGAAGCCACAAGGAGAGAAAATGAGCTTTTCAAAGGTAAAAAGGTTAATTAATTAATTAAAGTGATTTAATTAATTAATTAAATATTAATAAAATGAAAGTCACTTTTGAGGGACAAGGTGAGCCAAAAGTATAAAGGAAAGGCAAGGGCCTCTTCTCATTCATTTATGTATGATCTTATTTTGATTTCTGGCTTCTAGCTAGTGAGCCCAACATTGGGGGTTTTGAGGGTTTTGACTTAATAAACCCTAGAGGACGATTCGGTGGTGAAAGATTCCACCTAGCTTGTCCCAAGCTTGGTCTCGTAGATGCAATACTCTCCCACACCATTCTAGTAAGATCTACATCAGTGCAGGAGGTTCTACACAGCCACAGACAGAGGAAGAGGAGGAGGGCACACCATTGGGGGTTTCTAGCAAGGGGGGCACACCATCTTTGGAGAGAGATTCGTCGTAGGAGATTGGCAGGACCATTGAGGATTCTATCACTTAGGTTTTCATTACAGGGCCTTGGACATCAGATCTAGTGCTTTCTGAGATAGTTTTATGGCTCAGATTATTTCTTGAGGAGTGGGGCGAATTGAAGAGAAGAAGGGCGTTTTTGAGATCCAGATCTAGTCCGTTTTGGAGGGGNGGACATCAGATCTAGTGCTTTCTGAGATAGTTTTATGGCTCAGATTATTTCTTGAGGAGTGGGGCGAATTGAAGAGAAGAAGGGCGTTTTTGAGATCCAGATCTAGTCCGTTTTGGAGGGGTTACACTTCAGATATGACCCTGAGACTTCACCTAGTGACTTGTAGTGTCCCGATCTATATTTGTGGAGAGTTTCAGAGCATTTGGAGGCCTCCTTTAGCAGGGTCGAATTATCTAGGGCTTCAGTCATCCAGTGGGGTGCATCATTTAGAGGGGGATTTCAGATCTACAGAGATTGAGAGGGATCTTGGAGATTCGGGCACTTGGGTTGTTATTACCATCACCCAATCTATCAGTTGGAATATTTCTTAGGGTGATTGGACACCTTTGGCAAGAGGGCCGAGTTATTGAGGGTTTCAGCCTTCTATTGGAGCGTGACATTCTTCAGCTGGAGAGTTTGGCATTCAGATCTGCTTGTNTTTATATTAGTGGGAGCATTTTGTAGCAGCTCTTATCTATTGTCTATCTTCTTGGCCATCTGTTGAGCATTCCAGATTGGCATCTTCATTGTAGCAGGTTTCTCTATTTTATGAATAAAGAAGATTTGAGATGTTTTGGCTTGTCTATATTATTGCATATGGTTGAGGTATGTTCCATGGTTATCTCTTTTTGTTATTCGCTGCATACCCACATATAAACACATCTAAACAAATAGATCAACAAACTGTTTGACAAAATACCACAACTAGAAAAAGTTTAAAAAGACACCAAAAACGTGATGATCCTTGCATAATGGCTTGGGATCATTATAGTGCTATCAGAGCTTAGATTCTTGCCAGCCAGTGGGAATTATCACATGTATGCAGAGCCATAGAGGGGTCTTCCATAAGAAGAGATGAATATTAGGGGGTTTTCTAGAGAGATTGTACGTCGTAGATGGGAATATTTCTACGACCTTAGTGAGGAAACTAGGGATCAAGTAACATTCCAACAATATTTATCCATGAAAAATCCTGGGTGGAGCATAGATGAGATTACATTCTGGGTCAATAAGGCAATGGAATACATGGCATGGGAGGAAGCACGGAGAAACCCCACACCCATTAGGAGCACGCAACTTTTCCACAGTTGCAAGGTGCCTTGGGAACCAGATCATAGGTGTAGGGGTAAGGGTAAGAAGCATATCATTGAGGTACACTATGACCGTGATGATGAGGATTCAGAGCAGTTGGATGATGACAGTGACTCTGGCACAGAGGCTAGTGATGGTGACTCTACTTCAGAGGATAGTGATGATGACTCTTTCACATAGGCTAGTGATTCTTGCATGCTTAAGGAGGATGATGACCCTTGTGTAGTGGATAGGCAGTTGGATGGACAGGACGATAGCCCCAGTGTCTCAGCAGACATGTCAAATACCCTTGATGACCTTACGCCTCAAAAGAGTAGTGACACTAGTGAGGAGTCACACGTGTTAGCACCTAGAGATGATGAGCTTCCTATGGGGGCCCTGACACATCTGTCACCTGTTCAGACACCCATGATAGCCATGTCACATGAGGAGATCAGTGGCATGTCAGATATGATGGATGATCCTAGTGTGAGGGATGCACACCATGGACAAGTAGACCCACAGATCCATGAGGAGGTACAGGACGTACAGGTAGTTGACCTCACACATAAAGGTCAGCTAGAGGAGATGGAGTCACAACTATTGGAGACTCCATTGGTTGAGCAGATTGCAGAGGCTGACAAGTGGATGGAGCACTTACTTCCGGGATCAGATTGCATTGATGAGGATGCACTCTTTAGTATTCAGGATGACCATAGCATGTGTCTTAACACAACTATATGGGATCCAGGCGCAGATGATAGTAGCAGGTTGAGTGCACAGGAGGATACAGCTACTCATACAGGATACAGTGTGAGTCAGGGAGAGATGGAATCTAGTGATGGGATGCAGTGGCATCCAGGAGTACCCAACAACACAGGAGACAGTGGACAGTTCAGCACGACATCTTATGCAGAGGGTGTTCTTAGGGATTCTGGAGTTGGCACTAGCAGGACTGACACTAGCAATGAGGGGTTTGAGGTGGCACCTCAGTATGACCATGATCAGGAGTCACACCACTTAGAATCACAATGGAGAGTTAGTGAGGCTATGATCAGGGCAACCACTAGACGTATTGATGACATGCATGCAGTGATGGAAGATTACTATCGGAGAGCATTAGTGGCACAGGGGAGCTAAGATGGATGATTTTCACACTCTCTGGGAGAGAGTATCTGTGATGAGGACTGACTACCAGCAGTTGTTGATAGGCATGGATTATCTATTGAGGGTTAGTGAGATGTATCATGAGGCTCTGAGGGAGAAGGAGTTGGAGATGGACCGACTCACTCAAGAGTTGGAGAGAACTCAAGGATTCTTGAGAGGCACACACACTGCCCTTCTAGAATCAGAGTCTAGATCAGATGAGTCTCTTGAGGAGATCCATCAGAGATCCACTTCATATATCTTAATGGACACTCAGATGTATCAGCCAGTCACGTTGAAAGTGGATGTTGATGATCTAGCAGAGGAGCACCAGTTGTTGGGAGACACTTCCATTTGTGTCTTGGGAGTGGTTGATCTCCATATAGATATTGATCCAGCAACACACCCAGGATCGATGATACAACATGAGTCTGCATGAGACGACATGATTATGCCAGACCATATGATGATGAAGGATAGTTCACAGAGTCATGCTGAGATGTATGGTGGCATTTAGAGGGGTATAATGCCTTGCAGGGAGGAGACACACCTAGGGGAGCATGCAGATGTCAATCCTTTGCAGCAACACCTAGTTATGAGAGATCACCTTCATCATTTCAGCAGTTGCATGGGAGATGAGAGATGGAGGTTGGTTTACCAGCAGTTGGAGGAGTTGCTTTTGATTGTACCTAATGATTGGGGGTTAGTGATGACTACAGGCGAGCAGTTATCATGGATACCGATGGATGATCTTCTGGTCAAATCCTTGGGATTAACCAAAGCATGTGACGCCTTCCAATCCTACAGTCAGTTGCAGATGTTTCTATTATCCTGTCCTTGCACTTTTATCATAGACAACAACATGAGGAGGGATAGGCTGTGGTTGAGGGCATGGAGGGTGAGTAGGTCGAGATTACATGACATGAGTACTTTTACGGCATACAGCAGGTCAGAGGTGGACCGTGTTAGGAAGACAGTTGAGACTTGGTATGTGACGGTGAGCATCATAGACCAGGTGATGACAGATGAGCGTAGAGGGCTTCAGATAGTGATCAGTCCAGCACAGGAGCAGCCAGCGGAGACTGGAACTGATAAAATTCCAACTTTACCATGGGATACGAGTGTTCATTTGGCTAGCAGGATGCTTGACTACATGGTGACCCAGGGTGCACCAGAGAGTCACACACTCCACCTTGGTTTGGTTTGGAGTGGGTTTATAGGTACTTGTCTTATGGGGTGAGATCTTTTCTTCCACTTGATCATCATGATAGGGTATGTAGAAGTTTGGACAGGTACTTCTGCTACAGAGGTATCTTCACTGATACAGTTTCTGGGCAACAGGTCCAATGGTCACAGGTATTTTAGCAGGAGGACCCAGGAGAGGAGGGTTCAAGATGTATGCAGAGGGTAGACAGTCATGGTCGGAGTAGTGCAGTGTCAACATGAGGATCTTTGACAGAGGTTAGCATGGGACCCAGGGATTGCAGGATTGAGCAGTTCATTGGCCGACAAGGGAGAGTGGACCATTGCAGGGGAAAGTTATTCTAACTTTCCATTTAGCATCAGTGTTGAGGGGAGCACAACGCTTGAGGGTGTCTCACAGAGGTTTTGCAGTACCTCATTCTGGCATCAGTATGTGAAGTTGATGGAGGCCATGTGGATCTTGGTAGAGACTAGGAGGATGGACTCACTTTGGGATGATGCCATGTGTCAGGTACAGGAGACTCACAGAGTTGGTGTATTTCAGGATTATGCATCCGAGGGGCTAGTAGTTCATGACTTGATATGGGACCCAGGGGGGCAGCATGTGTGATTGTTCATCTTCTGATGGGTTCTACTATACAACCCACAGGTGGACATGGGATCCTGCTATTTTATTTGAGATGAATTGGTTATTGCTTGAGGACAAACAATTTTCTAGCAAGGAGGACTGTAATGTCGCCACTTTGGGACATCATCACAGGGCAGAGATATATGATGACCAGAGTAGCCAGATGGATGCTATAGCAAGTACAAGGGTATTTGAGAGGCATTGTGTGGTCCATATTTCATTGATGATAATATTACATCATTATGATCCATTCCACATAGGTTGGCTTTGATTTCGTTGCATTCCGACGATTTCCATGATTTTGACTATTTTGAGCTATAAGTCAATGGAATTCACTAAAGAGGTCATTTTGGGCACATTACTTGGAGGAACCTCTCATTGTAATAGCTCATTGGAATCAGGAGGAGAAAAACTACAGGATGGGATGGCTAGAAGTGACTTTCAATGGCCAGGGAAGCCACAAGGAGAGAAAATGAGCTTTTCAAAGGTAAAAAGGTTAATTAATTAATTAAAGTGATTTAAATAATTAATTAAATATTAATAAAATGAAAGTCACTTTGGAGGGACAAGGTGAGCCAAAATTATAAAGGAAAGGCAAGGCCCTCTTCTCATTCATTCATGTATGATCTTATTTTGATTTTTGGCTTCTAGCTAGTGAACCCAACATTGGGGATTTTGAGGGTTTTGACTTAACAAACCCTAGAGGACGATTCGGTGGTGAAAGATTCCACGTAGCTTGTCCCAAGATTGGTCTCGGAGATGCAATACTATCCCACACCATTCTAGTCAGATCTACATCAGTGCAAGAGGTTCTACACAACCACAGGCATAGGAAGAGGAGGAGGGCGCACCATTGGGGGTTTCTAGCAAGGGGGGCGTACCATATTTGGAGAGAGATTCGTCATAGGAGATTGGCAGGGCCGTTGAGGATTCTATCACTTGGGTTTTCATTACAGGGCCTTGGACATAAGATGTAGTGCTTTCTGAGATAGTTTTATGGCTCAGATTATTTCTTGAACAGTGGGGCGAATTGAAGAGAAGGAGGGCGTTTTTGAGATCCAGATCTAGTCTGTTTTGGAGGGGTTACACTTCAGATCTGACCCTGAGACTTCAGCTAGTGACTTGCAGTGTCCCGATCTATATTTCTGGAGAGTTTCAAAGCATTTGGAGGCCTCCTTTAGCAGGGACGAATTATCTAGGGCTTCAGTCATCCAGTGGGGTGCACCATTCAGAGGGGGATTTCAGATCTACAAAGATTGAGAGGGATCTTGCAGATTCAGGCACCTGGGTTGTTCTTACCATCACCCAATCTATCAGTTGGCATATTTCTTAGGGTAATTGGACACCTTTGGCAATAGGGCCGAGTTATTGAGGGTTTCATCCTTCTATTGGAGCGTGGCATTCTTCAACTGGAGAGTTTGGCATTCAGATCTGCTTGTATTGATCTCCATTTCTTATTCATCCTTTAGAGGCATCTTTTTTATTAGCAGGATCATT
>ML778254.1:322075-336809 GCA_009831015.1 Picea engelmannii
CTGCTGCAGCCCAAGTAGCAATAATCCCATCCAACACCACCGCCATCCTTTCATGCTTTCCATCTTCCACGTTTCCCAGTAAATGTAGAAAAAACAGAAATGTGATATGATATTGTTCGCGTTCTTGTGATTCGTTTGAAGGCAGAAAAAGGAATTTACAGATGGTGGATTCGACCCGCATGCAGAGACTGCTAGCGAATTAGCGGTGGATATTGACATACAACTTCTAGAAGGAAGGCGACGCGCCGTTCTGGTGGAAATGGCGTGGCCATTTTATCATATCTTATCATGATAAAAATGGAAGATGGATAGCATGATTAGTGGAAAGCAAGCAATCAAACAATACCCATTCAGTCAGTGAACTTGGGCAGATCAGATCAGTTGAGTGCATATGCAAGGCCGTTAGTTGTGGGGGACCTTCCCTATAAATTATGGATTTAGTGGACTTTTGCAGAAAGGTCGACACGACGGGTTCGGAAGAAGCCGTTAGAAGTTTGGCTCTCAATACGTCTCCCTCGCCCTAGCATGCGATTTATGGATTTAGTGGTTGAGTATAAAAAAGACTAAACAGGAGCAACAAACTATGTCTTCGTGTTACGGTGATAGCCGTTCTCGAAAAGTGGTGGAATAATCCAATTTTTAAATTAGGAACCCTAAATTTATGGTCAGGAATTAAAAAAAAATATCGACATATTTTTTTTCGTCTTCTCTAAATCTAAATG
Source organism: Picea engelmannii (assembly GCA_009831015.1). Lineage (NCBI taxonomy): Eukaryota > Viridiplantae > Streptophyta > Pinopsida > Pinales > Pinaceae > Picea > Picea engelmannii. The sequence continues at coordinate 322,798 of ML778254.1, forward strand.
AAAGAGATTTTTAACATTAATTCTCTCAGGCTTGTGATAATATGGCTTTACTCGTAAAGTGGCGGAATAATCCATTATTTTTAATTAGACATCCTAATTTTATGGTGGTGGAATAATCTTTTTTTTCATTAAAAACCCTAATTTTATGATAAGAAATTTTATGAGGTGGGGCGTGGGGCGGCCGGGAATTCCATATTTCCAGTACCTGCCAAATGAAATTTGATCACAGTTATTTGTTTCTCATAATTGTCATATGACCGTCAAATTATTATGCATTATTATTATATGCAAATTCGAATGATTTTATCACATAAATTATCTTTGGATCGGGATGTAAAAATCTTAATCTTCAAAATCTGGAAAGCAAAAATCTTAATCTGAAAAATCTGAAAAAAAAAATCGTATGATTTAAACGCTTACTAACTAATAGGAAGAACATCGGTGCACTTCTTCTGTGTCTTTTCCAAGTCTTATGGGAAGAATTTAATAAATCTAGAGAATGGTGAGATGGGTGATCTATCAAGGGACGTGGGTGGAATTTGGTGCTCGATACAGAATCCATAAACTAGTGACTAGCACGAGCACAGAAAGGTTCGAGATGTTTACCAAAGTCTAAACTCCATAATCATTTAATTTCTCCCTACATCTATTTTATTAATTAACACACAAAAAAAATGTCATTTCTGCCCCCGTCATACATTAGCTTAATTACTTGTACAGTGCACGGTTAACATTAGAAGCAGGTATTAGTATTAAATTTTTTTATAGCAACCCTAGTGACCATAATCCTAAGTTAAAACCCTAATCTTAGTTTTACTTATTTATTATAAAAGTGATTGATATAATCTATAAACTTCTATCAATCACCTTTATATTAATCACCTTTATATTGTGGTTGTGCTATTTTATATATAATTTAAATATATAGACTTATAGTTTTATTTAAAATTAATGTGTTTTTATTGCACTCCATTTATACATGTATTTAAACAACACCCTAAATATCATTTCCTACATATAATTATTTTGTTTATGTTTATATTCACTGTGTAAACCCTCCTTTGGTGCATGCATTTGAGTATTGCATGTTTTCAATTTTAAATTATATGCATGTAGTTATTTTAAATTATATGCATGTTTTTTGTTTGCATATATGTATTTTTATAGGCTTATATCTATTGGAAATGGTCAAAAGTAATAGGCTTTTAATCACAAATGGTATTTTAATGGACATGATTTAACATGCTCAAAATATTCATAATCTTCGCAATAAATGAAAGGTTTTGATTTGAAGCATTAACTTACTTGTATGACAAAAAATGTTTGTTTTTCATTAAAATGAGTTTTTAAGGAGATTAATATTAAAATAATGGTTGTCATTCCACTTTTTTTAATCAATCCACTCTTTTTGTATGTACACAATGTTGATGAATGCAACTATGTGAGACATTCCCCAACTTACAAACCTATGAGGTGTGGATCATTGAAGTTATGTTAAATCTTTCTCTCAGCTTACAAATTTGAGAGAAAGATCCTAAGAAGGCTATGTGGTTCCTTCCCGAGACATTCAGAGAGTGAGAAGAACTCGAGATGATTATCCAGTGGTAAAGGCAATCATATGAGTTGGACGTGCATGTGGCTAAGTACAAGGTGAACATGTGAAATCCCAAAGTGTTGGGTGAATCGTCGTGTGAACAGAAATGAAGATGATGTGTTAGCCTCCTCTGAGCAACAAAGTTGACGAGAAAACTCCAGATGATTCTTCTGTGTGAGGCAGTGGAAAAGAATATATGTAGAGTGGACGTTCCTGTGAATGAGCAAAGGTGAACATGTGTAGATCTGGTTCTTTTGTGTAATGCAGTGAGCCAGAGCTATGGCATCCCTATGGATGTGCCCCTAGTGGATGATCACTACTGGGTGTATCATATCCTTTGCTATATGTTGAAGAGTCGGACCTTCCTGTAACCCTAATTGTTATGTAAAGGGTATAGGCCGACCCCACCTTAATATGATTAATAAATAATGTAAAAGATAATTAATATTGTTAATAATAATAATAATAATAATAATGTAACTTAGTGAGGTTGGCCTTGTTGATCCAATAGCCACTTCAGTAGATAGGACAAGTCTAATATAAGTAAAGGGAAATTCCCCTTTGTGGAAACATATATTTCTTGTGAGTTTGGAAATTTCAGCAAGTACACTTCTTTGCTAAAAGGTTCACACCTCTCTTATGCACTAAAGTTCTAGGGTTTGAAGCATCCTCTTGTGTGCTAGGGTTTATAATGGTGGAGGTATTTCTCTTGAAGAATATAGCAAAGGATTTGGTTGGGTTTTCTTCCCTTGTTGAGAAGGGTTTCTGAGGGTACTTCTTGTGTTCTTGTGCATGGTGCTTCTTCTTGTGATCTTGGTTGTTGCAACATTAGCGTTTATGGTTAAGTGAAATATTAAAATAAAATAAACCTCATGATTAACCTAGCTTATGAAAAATCAACATGGTATTAGAGTGTAGGTATTGAAAGAACCCATTGCACAAGCATCCACCAAGTCTCAACACACCCTTTGCAGAATAGTATGACCCTCATAGGGTTTCCAGAAAAATCCGTACGACCTCCTTTTTAGTGGTGAATCATCCCTTGATAGTTGTATGATGGGGCTAATTTTAGCATAGAAGAGTACAACCTCTTCCAACGCATCTCCAGAAGCTCTCAAAATGAAATTCCAAGAAATTTTGATTTTTGGCCCTAGGGTTTCTAGGGTGCCTAAATTTCTTGCAGAATGTTAATTATGGATTTCTAAAGAAACATTATCCTTAATCAACAAGCATCTTAGTGACATTATCAAATTGATTGTTGGCAATCATATGTGCAAAATAATCCAAGGTTTCTAATTTAACCTAATCATTAGGTTTTCAAATTCCAGTGAGCGAGTATTTGAAGAAACCAATCAAATGAATAACATAACATTAATAGAAGATAGGCTTGATGGAGCAAGCAATTCTAGCCCCTAAAAATTAAAGCTTCTAGTCACTCTTGAAGAAGATGATATCTTGGATGTGAAAACTAAAACTCTACCAGACACAACTACAAATATAGAGAAGAAGATAAGAAAAGAAGATGTCAAAGTAAGAAAAATAATCATCTACTAAGTAAGAGATCATCTCTTGCCCCGTATTGCCAATCTAAAGACACCCTATGATATGTATAAAACCTTAAAAGGAATGTTTGAAAGTGACAACACTCTCAAAGCTCTTACCTTAAAGAGCCAACTTCAAAGTACCAAGATGATGAAGGATGACACAATTGCACTCTTCTTTATGAAGTTATGAGACATTAAATAACAACTAGAGACCATTGGGGAAATCATGTCTGATAGAGAACTTGTCTTAACCACTCTCCAGAATCTTCCAAAATCATGGGATCCTTTCATTCAGAGTATCAGTGGAAGAGAAGCTTTCCCAACCTTTAAGTGCCTATGGACAGATTGCACTCAAGAAGAACTTAGAATTAGAAATAGAGGAGTGGAAGATTCCTCAGAAAAAAACAAGCTCTTACACTTCATACAAAGAAGGGAGGAAAATTCAAAAGAAATTTAAGGAAAACATTTAAAGGTGAAAAGTCTCCATCAAATCCAGGCTATTAAAGATAAGATGCCTCAGAAATTCAATGCTTTAGATGTGACAAGTATGGACACATTGCAAGGAACTATCCAACCAGGAAGAAGGAAAGGCAATATGCTTCCACCACTGACATTGATCCAGATCCACCTCAAAAGAGTGAAGAGAAGAGAGAGGAGAAGTACTTCCTCTATAAGGACATGACTGCAACTAGGTAAATCAATTGATCTCTAAATTTACAGTTGATTGCATTTTTTAAATAAATAAAGGATATTATTTCTAGTAATGGAGCTCTCAAAGATTTGGACCATTATCCTTGGTACGGGAGTCCAAACCATATTTTTTCATCATACAAGAAAAAGAAAAAACAATGTCCCTGTAAGAAAGAAAGCCTTTCAAAAATCCAGAAAATCTTAGATGGAGATTGACAGTGAGACAATACCTTCTCCCCCTTCAACAGTCCAGAGGGAGACACACATTATTCTAGTTTATCCAATTTCTCGAGTTGATATGTTCAGAGATATTGCAGTAAGGCATAAAATGCCTACCTAGACTCACTCTATAAGAGGCAGAGAAACATTTCTTGCAGAGAAACATACAATCCTCTCAAGGCACATTCCAAGAAAGAAAAATAAATTTTCAAGCTATCCTTCAGTCATGAGCCACCTTATTGATGTTGAGCCTCCTTGTCTCAGAGAAGCAACAAAACAACAAGTATGGAAATATTCCATAACAAAAGAATACCAGTATACCTTAAAATTGATGTATAAAATATTATTCATAGACCAGAAGGGAAGCTTGTGCTAAATTCCAAGTGGAACTATAAGATAAAACATACAGCTGATGAAAGTGTCGATAAATACAAAACAAGACCTATAGCTAGATGTTTCTCACAAACAGAGGGAGCTTCCTATGATGAGACACTTGATCCAATAAACCCAATACACTTCCATCCATAGTACCATCCATGATTTAGAAACTATATCAGATGGATGGATTCTTGATGAGTTTTGGTTTTAGCAAGAGTGATGCTCATCCAAACCTTTATTATTACAAGTATTAGTGACGAGAGCCTGACCTTGATGACTTATTTAGAAAGTCTTGTTGTTGAACAAAAGTAAGTTTTGAATTCTGATTTCGAGATGAAGGATATGAGTATGATGCACCACTTCTTGGGACAAGAAGTATGACAAAGGACCGATGAGATTTTTCCTAAGTCAAGGAAAACATACAATGGGAATACTTAAGAAGTTAAGTATGACAAAATTCAAAACCATCGTGATGGAAATGAATGATAATGCTTAAGAAGAGATTAATTCAAAGATGATTGGATCACTGATGTATCTGGACTTGATTCATTCCATGTAGTGATTATGGCTAGTCATTCCATCAGTTAACTAAGACATACTCACTAGGGAACTACAAAACATATATGGAGGCACATTTGAATATGGGCTAAGATATGCCTCCAGTGTGAACTTGAGTTTGTAGGATATGATGATTCAAATTGAGCATAAAGTAAATTGTACCAGAAGAGCACATCTAGTTGATGTTCTACCGTGAAGTTTGCCATGGTTTACTAATATAGAAAGAAACAAAACTCTATGGCCTTGAGTACCACAGAGGCAGAGTAGATAGCATCGAGTGTGTGAAGCAATGTGGCTTCACAAGCTTCTGACAGATTTACTTGACCATGAGATGGTTCCTATGATGATAACCAAGAGCCGTGTGTAAAGCTCTGTAAGAACCCAATGATTCCTAATGGATCGAAACACGACGAGATGGAATATCCCTATATCAGAGATATGATGCATAGGAAAATCGTACACATGCAATACCTTCCTACACATGAGCAGATTGCACATATCTTCACCAAATTAACTTCGTGAAGAATGGCTCCCTAGTTGAGAGGGAGTTTCAATGACTCCAGCCAAGAAAAAAATAAAAATACATCCATGTGAGACTTGGCATGATAAAGAATGTCTCCCTAGCTAAGAGGGAGTGTTGATGAATGCAGCTATGTGAGACATTCTCCATCTTACAAACCTGTGAGGTGTGGATCATTGCAGCTATGTGAAGTCTTTATCTCATCCTACAAACCTGAGAGAAATCCCCTAAGAAGGGTATGTGGTTCTTTCCTGAGATAGAGATAGGAACGTAAAGAATACCTCCTCCATTCAGAGAGTGAGAAGAACTCCATATGATTATCTAGTGGGAAAGGCGATCTGATGAGTTGGACATCCCTGTGGTTGAGTACAAGGTGAACGTGTGAAATCCCAAAGTGTTGGGTGCATCTTCATGTGAACATAAGTGAATATGATGTGTTAGCCTCCTCTGAGCAACAGATTTGACGAGAAAACTCTAGATGATTCTCCTGTGTAAGGTAGTGGGAAATAAGATCTGTAGAGTGGACGTGCTCGTGGACAAGCACAAGTGAACGTGTGTAGATTTGGCTCTTCTGTGTAATGCAATGAGCGAGAGTTATGACATCCCTATGGATGTGCCCCTAGTGGATGAACACTAGTGGTTGTATCAGATCCTTTGTTATATGTTGTTCAAGATTCAGAACTTCCTGTAACCCTAATTTTATGTAAAGGGTACAGGTCGGCCCCACCTTAATATGATTAATAAATAATGTAAACGATAATTAATATGGCTAATAATAATATTAATAATAATAATAATAATTATAATAATAATTATTATTACTATATTGTAACTTAGTGAGGTCAGCATTGTTGATCCAATAGACACTTCAGTTGATAGGGCAAGTCTAATATAAGTAAAGGGAAATTCCCCATTGTGGAAACATATCTTTCTTGTGAGTTTGGAAATTTCAGCAAGTACACTTCTTTGGTAAAAGGTCTGCACCTCTCTTGGGTGCTAGAGTTCTATGGTTTGAAACACCCTCTTGTGTGTTAGGTTTTTTCTTGGTGGAGGTATTTCTCTTGAAGAATATAGCAAAGTATTTGGCTAGGCTTTCTTCCCTTGTTGTGAAGGGTTTCCCATGATACTTCTTGTGTTCTTGTGCATGGTGCTTCTTCTTGTGATCTTGATTGTTGCAACATTATTGTTTATGGTTAAGTGAAATGTTAAAATGAAATAAACCTCATGCTTAACCTAGCTTATGAAAAATAGACACATGAACCATATCCCCACTCTCATGTTGTTCCACTTTTTTCATCATAGAACTCTTTCTGTATATTGATATGTAGGTATATGAAAGGTATGGAAATGACTTCCATATGTAGGCATGTGAGAAGTATGGAAAAATGCCTTCATTGTTAGAACACAATTTTGCTTCACCTCATCCTCGTCTATTGTTCCCAAGGTATTCTGTATCTTATTCATTGATTGAGGTATGCGTTCCTTATCCATTGGAGGCAGATAGTGAGAATGCATTTTCCCCATATAGTCTGTGTTGCTTATCCAATGGAGGCATGGAGTGAGAATGGATGTTCCCAATGTATTCTATATCCAATTGATCGATTGGGTTATGTGTTCGTTATCTAATGGAGGTAGGGCATGAGAAGGCATGGAATTTCATATTTCTTTTACCTGTCAAATGAAATTTGATCACCGTTATTTGTTTTTCATACCTGTCATATGACTATCAACTTTTTCATTATTATTATATTAAAATTCAAATGATTTTTATCACAGAAATTAGCTTTGGATCTGGCTGTAAAAATCTTAATCCTGAAAATCTAGAAAGCAAAAATATTAATCCTCAAAATATGGAAAGAAAAATCGTATGATTTAAACGCTTAGTAACTCACAAGAAGAACATCGATGCACTTCTTATGTGTCTTTTCCAAGTCTTATTGAATAATTTGGTATTTGATAGTCCCAGAATCCAGAGAATGGTGATATGGGTGATCTATCAAGGGGCGTGGGTGGAATTTGGGGTTGGATACAGACTCCATAAAGTAGTGACCAGCACGAGCAGAGCAAGGTTAGAGATGCCTACCAAAGTCTAAACTCTAGAATCATTTAATTTCTTCATACGCCTACTTTATTAATCAACACAAAAATAATGTCATTGCTACACCCGCCATGCAGTAGCTTAATAAATTGTACAGTGAAAGGTTAACATTAGAACCTGTTATTAAATTTTTTTACAGGTACCTTAAATTGTTAGACCTAAAATGGACAGTTTAATTTTTTTTCCCTATTCTGATTGACATGCCACTGTTATATCCACCTACTAAATACCTATTGAAATTAAAAAAATGTACAAGTTGTTGTCAAATTCATGCATGGGCGTGAAAATGAAAGATTAGTTGCATCATTTTCATAGGAGTTAGGCAGGCATTGCAAGAAACCTAGTTTGTACAACTACACAACATACTCTCATCTTATTATTCTTTTTATGTTTTTTAATTTTAAAATATGTGCTATCTTAATAACTATTTACGGGATGTTACATTGTAGCATAATACTATTTTATATTCTCATGTTTTTTAGTTGCTCTGTTTTTTATATTTGGATACCTTTCAGGTCTATCATTGAATTATTGTGTCTTTTGTACACCATGTAACTAAAAACACAATCTCTCATTTAATTGTCATGATTATTTTCCTACATTGTTTGTAATTATTGTTTGATAAACAATATTTGTAATTTGTAAGTTATATCTTTAAAGTCACTATTATATTTAAATTTGTAACATTAGATTAAGATAATTCTTACTATCCATTGCAGTTTTATCCTTTAATTTTGTGTTATTTAAAATTTCAATGTTTTTAGTTTTTACTATGGCTATATATTAGGGTATATCCATCTTAACTATGGATCTATCATATGCCAAGAGGCATCAAATCCATCGAGATTCAAACTTGTTTTAGAGTACAAAACTTGAGAAAATGTTTGCATCTAGAAATATTTGATGTCTTTGAACACATGATAAATCGAGAGTTAATACTAGTTCTTTACACACACACACACACACACACACACACACACACACACACACCACATGTCAACTACCTAATACTTAAAACACCATTCAAATTTTTTAACCACCAATGTAGATCCATTTCAACTCTGGATCTATCATGCGCCATAGAATTAAGATGGATCTACATTGGTACTTAATACACACACACACACACACACACACACACACACACACACAAGAGAATGTGTTTCCTCCTTGGAGGTCACAAGTTCATGTTGAAAATGTTCCAACCAATTTTCCATGTGGTTGCATGCACATTAGATAAATTTAAATTGTGCATGCATGCACACTTTAGTGAACAATTTGTGTAACTGATGGATCATGTTATAACGAGTTTGTTTAACCGTATAACTAATCCTATATAACAAGCATACCTGTAGAGGTGTGAAGAGCATTATGGTGGAGTGCAGTGTGTATGTGAGGAGAGGATGGTTGAGAGAATGTGTTGGCTATTGTAATTCTCCCTTGAATAATAAGAATATCGATTGTCATTGCCTCATGTTTTTTTCCCGTATTGGGTTTCCACGTAAATCACTATGATAAATTGTGATTGTTTTTCTTAGTTTATTGCTTGTTTATGCTCAGTTTATGCTTTTGTTTCCTAACAAGTGGTATCAGAGCTGGTTAGCCGAGCCAAGAGTTCAAGGATCCGTAGAGAAAGTAGTCGGTCACTAGGGTCGCTGCTATAAAGAGGATGGTCGGTCTTCTTGAATGGGAAGGGGAGATATTTATATTCTTCTTGAATAGGCTCTGTGGGTGGAACGATACACTTAAGTTTTGAGATTATCACACTATGCAACTCATGGACAGAAAGCGATAAACATGGAAGGGTATGCACATGAAACAAGTTTCAGGGTTATCACACTCTGCAACTCGTGGAGGGGGAGAGATAATCGTGGAATGATCACCATGGGAAAATGTTGAACATAAGTTTGGGTGGTTTTTTGTGTTAATGGTGAAGATGTAGAGTTCTAATTTTGAGGTGGAGAAATTCAATGGAAAGAAAAAAATTGATCTAAGGAAGCTCAAGATGCAGGATCTTCTTGTGCAACAAGGATTGCAAAAGTCTTTATGCTGGAAAGTCAAAGAAACCAACAAGCATGACAAAAGAGGGTTGGGAAGATCTCGATGTAAGAGCCCTCAGTACCATTCGTTTGTGTCTGCGAGATGAAGTGTTGTTTAACATCATTGGAGAGGATAAAAAAATAGGTTTATGGAATAGACGAGAGATTTTGTATATGAAAAAGTACTTGAAGAAAAAAATCTTCTTGAAGAAGCAATTGTATAGTTTACAGATGAAATAAGGTACAAAAATTGTTGATCACTTAAATGTTTTCAATACTTTGGTTTGTCAATTATCTATTATGGAAGTAAATTCAGAAGATGAGGAAAAGAGAGTTACACTATTGTGTTCATTGTCTGATTCTTGGGATCATCTTGTTACATCTATGTGGTTTAGAAAAAAAAATGTCATTGATTATGATACTGTTGTCGGAGCTCTGTTGTCTAAGGAAATGAAGAGAAGATCCAGTAAAGAAACCTAAAAAAAAAAAGGAATGGTGGTGAGAGGTCGATCTACAGAAAGAGGGAAATTTCAAAGGGGTACATCAAGGTCTAAATCAAAAGGAAATAAAAGTAATAATAAATGTTGGTTCTGTGGAAAATGTAGGCATCTCAAAAAGGATTGTTGGAAAAGACAGAATGCATCCAAAGAGGACTCCATAAAAGAAGAAAATGAAGTTAATTTAGTTGAAACAAGTTCAGGTTTCGATTCATGTATGGTTGATGAGGTATTGTCTACTTGTGATGTTTCACATCAACATCAACATTGGTTTTTATATTTTGATGTGTCCAACCACATTTGTCTTCATATAAATTGGTTCTCAACTTACCAATCTATTGATGATGGTGTTGTTTTTTGTAAGAAATTATTTTTCTTGTAAAATTGTTTGGGTTGGTAGTGTTAGGATTAAAATTCATGATGGTACTATAATAACATTAACAATGTGAGACATGTACCCAAACTTAGAAAGAACATGATATATTTAGGAGTTCTAAATTTTGTTGGTTATAGGTGTACAACTCAAGGTGGAGTATTGAAGGTGTGCAAAGGAATCTTAGTAGTTTTGAAGAAAAAAAGAATCGGGAACCTTTATTGGCTTGAAGGACATAAATAAATCAAGAAGTGACAGCATATAAAGGAGCAAGTGACTCTTTTAGTTTATGGAATCAACATTTAGGTCATATGAGCGAAAAAAGGCTTAAGGTACGGGTTGATCGTATGTCACTTCCAAGTTTAAAGTTTTTGAATTTGAATTTCTGCAACTATTGTGTTTTTGGAAAATAGTGTAGACAAAGTTTAAAACAGGAAGAAATATAAGAAAAGGTATCCTTGATTACATTCATTCATATGTTTGGGGACCAACCCCTATGGTTTATTTTGAAGGATTGTCATATTTTGTGAAATTTATAGATGATTACTCCATAAAGGTTTGGGTCTATTTACTTAAAAGAAAAATAGATGTATTTAATACGTTCAAGAAATTTAGATATTTGGTTGAAAAGAGAACTGAAAGTTCCATCAAGTGTTTAAGAAAAGATAATGGAGGTGAGTTCACATCTATGGAATTTGAAAACTATTGCAAGGAAGCTAGGATTGAAAGACATAAGACTACAATTTATACTCCTAAGAAAATGGTGTTGTCGAACGCATGAATAAGACTCTTATAGAGAGAGAAAGGAGCATGCTCAGTAATGGAAAGTTACAAAATGAATTGTGGGAAGAAGCAGTTCTTACAGTATGCTATCTGATAAATTGATCACCATAAACTACAATAAACTGTAAGATTCCAGAAGAGGCATGAACAAGTCATACGCGTGATTATTCAAATCTGAGAATATTTGGTTGTGACGCTTATGATTTTATTTATAAAGATTAGTGTTCTAAGTTAGATCCTATATCAAAGAGACATGTATTTTTTGGTTATGGTGATGGATTTAAGGGGTACATATTGTGGGATATTACTAGCCACAAACTCATCATAATTAGATATGTAGTATTTGATGAATCCTCACTCACAAAATTAGATCTCGTAGATGTTGAATTGAGACAAGAAAAGGTACTGGAAGTTTAGAAAATTCAGTTAGAGACTCAACTATCTTCAGAAAAGTAGGAGCATCAAGAAGTTTCAGAAGAAGAAGATGAAGATGCATAAAATATACAAGAAACTTGGGATATGCCTCAACCATCTTTAAGGAGATCTACATGGGTGAGGAATCCTCCTACAAGGTATGACGATTATGTTTCATATGTGGCTTTAGTTTCTATTAATGGAGAACCTAGTTGTTATCAGGAAACAATTAAGGTATCTGAAAGTGTTAAATGGAAAGAACCTATGAAAGAAGAAATGGATGTGTTAGAGAGGAATAGAACATGGGACCTAGTAGAACTTCCAAAGGACATGAAGGTTGTCGGTTGCAAGTGGGTCTATAAACTGACAAAGGGAGTTGATAATAAAGTTGAAAGGTATAAAAAAATACTGGTAGAAAAAGGGTATTCTCAAAAGAAAGGTATTTATTTTCATGAAATATTTTCACCAGTTGTGAAGCTTGTTTCAGTTCGTGTTGTGTTAGTACTAGTTGTTTTACTTGATCTTGAGTTAGAGAAGCTAGAGGTTAAAACAATGTTTCTACATGTAGATTTGGATGATGATATATATATGGAAGAACCAAAAGGGTTTGTTCAAGATCACAATAAGAGGTTTGTTTGGAAACTCAAGAAGTCATTGTATGGCTTGAGGCAGTCTTCCAGGAAATGGTATAATAAGTTAGATTCCTTCACGGTGAGCCTAAATTTTACAAGAAGTGAATATGAGCACTTTGTTTACTTTAAAAAGTTGGAAATGACATATTCATTATTTTGGTGTTATATGTTGACGATATGCTTGTGGCAAGAAAAAGCATGGTTGAAATCAACATGTTAAAGGCTCAGCTGGCTCGGGGATTTGGTATGAAGGATCTAGGAGAAAAAAAACAAATCTTAGGCATGGAGATACACATAGATAGAAAAAATGGTAAGATGTAGTTATCATGATAGAAGTATGTGGAGAAAATACTTTTGATATTCAGTATGAATAATGTGAAGCCCGTACAGATCCCTTTAGCTTCCCATTTCAATATTTCTTCAGGTTTATGTCCTAGTATTGACGAATAAAAGGATTATATGTCTCGTGTACCATATGCTAATGTAGTAGGAAGTTTGATGTATGTGATGGTGAGTACTAGACCATATATTTCACATGCAGTTAGTGTTGTCACTAGATACATGGAAAATCCAGGTAAAGAGCCCTAGGAAGCAATGAAATGGGTGCTCTGGTATCTTAGAGGCACAAGTAATTATTATATCAGCTATGATGGTTCTAGTGATTCAGTTTGTGGTTATGTAGATTCATATTTTGCAGGTGACTTGGACAAAATGAGATCCACTTCAGGATATGTCTTTATTCTTGCAGGAGGACCTGTTAATTGGATGTCAAAGCTTTAAAATCTAGTTGTTTTATGCACTACTGAGGAAGAATATATGGATGCTTCACATCCATGCAAGGAGTAAATTTGGTTTAAAGGTTTGTTAGGTGAGTTTGGAAAGATGTAGGACAAGGTGAAAGTATTTTGTGATATTCAAAGTGCTATTCATTTGGCTAGCAATCCAGCTTATCATAGTAATACTAAGAATATTTCTATTAAATACCATTTTGTAAGACAAGTTGTTGATGAAGGGGGAGTGGCTCTGGAAAAGGTCCATACAAAAGTGAATTGTGCAGACATATTTACGAAACCAGTTTTTTTAGAGAAGCTACGATGGTGTTTGTATTCTCTTGGCTTGCAGAAAATGTGATGAATTAATTAGGGCATGAATATCAAGTAAATTATTGACAAGGTGGATATTGTTGAAAAGGTTCCAACCAATTTCCCATGTGGTTGAAAAGGTGCCAACTGATTTCCCATGTGGTTGCATCCACCTCGGCTAAATTTAGATTGTGAATGCATGCACACTTCAATGAATAGGTTGTGTAACTCATGTATTAGGTCGTAATGAGTTTGTTTAACTATATAATTGATCCTATATAGCCAACATACCTGTAGAGGTGTGGAGAACCATGGAGTGCAGTGTATATGTGAGGAGAGAATGGTTGTATTCCAATGTTGGCTATTTTAATTCTCCCTTGAATAATAATTTATCTTATTGAGTTTCCACGTAAATAACTCTGTTAAATTTTGTGATTGATGTTCTCAGTTTATTGCTTGTTTATGCTTAGTTTATGGTTCTTCCGAACAATCCAAATCTAGAGAGGGGTAGGGGTAGGGTATGTATACCTTCCTTTATGTTGAGCACCGAAGGAATTGCACATCTCCCATATCCGTCATATTCAACACACC
>ML778254.1:343933-365437 GCA_009831015.1 Picea engelmannii
TTAAAATTGTCTATTCTTGATAGAATCTAAATTTATAAAGTTATATATACTTTATAAATTGATATTAATTTTTGTTTATAACTTTAAATTTAATTATGGTTAAATATTGAAAATATCAAGAGAGACATAATTTTTTTTTTTTTAATAAAAACCCAAATTTAAAATGGTTCTAAAAGTGAAGATTTATATAAATTTAAGTTTATAAATTGATTTAAATTTTTGCTATTATCGTTATTAATTCAATACATTTTATAACTTTAAATTTAATTATGGTTAAATATTGAAAATATTAAGAAAGACATATTTTATTTTATTTTTAAATAAAAACCCAAATTTAAAATTGTTCTATAAGTGAAGGTCTATATAAATTTAAGTTAGTGTAATTTATTATAAATTATGATTTTGATTATTTCAAAATAATAAATGGTTTTTTCTATTCAATATTTTATTATATATGTGCATATACCATTTTATTTCATGTTGTATTTATTATACATATTATATCCAACCATTTTTGTGTTTTTCTTGACTAGTGTTATCGACAATATTCATGTTTCAAAATATAGTTAGACTTTATATAGGGTAGTGAAGCAGGAAGTAGGAATAATTTTTTACACTTTTACAAAATGCTATATCTAGCACAATTAGAGAAGACTGCCACTTTTTTGATGATACATTTTTTTTTTTTTTTCTAAGATGAAAATATCACTCTTACAACAACATATTTGTGAAATACTTGGTGTTTATATAAACTGATTTTAAGTGTGTCATGGATGCGATATAAATATAAGATTTATTTTTAATTAATTTATTAAAGTTTAATAAAAATTTTGTTTAATATCATCTTATAAATTTTTAACAAATATTTTCTTAAACTTCCAAAGTGATTTTTTAAATATATTTGTTAAATTTCATTAAGTATTTGTTTAAGATAAATTTCTTAAATATGAAAAATATCCTATCACCTATTTTAAAAGATAATTTGCAACATATTTCAATACATATTGTGTATTTCCTATTTTTAAATATCATATGAAAAACATCATATTTTATTAATCATGAAAGAGCAATTTTTTCCCTTTTTATTCAATTCAATACATATTGTGTATTTCCTATTTTTAAGTATCATATGAAAAAAAATCATATTTTATTAATCATGAAAGAGCAATTTTTTCCCTTTTTATTCAATTCAACCTTTTAATGTTGCAATGTGACATAATATTAGACTTTCATGTATCATTTTTCAAGCCACATGATTTATATATTCATGGAAAAGCAAATGGATTAATGAATACATGTTTCGACTCTTTCTCTTATATAGCTTAACAATGTCAATTCTACATTGTTATATATGCAATTCTAAATTGTTATATATGCAAGTGTCATATTGAAATGTAATTTAGGAAGATAATTGTTAGTTTTCTCTTATTCAACTTAACAATGTACATTATAAATTGTTATATATGCAAGTGTCATATCAAAATGTAATTTAGGTAGAGAATTGTTAACTAGTGTTAGAAGATGACTTATTAATAATTTTTTATTTTGAAAATTGACAAATATACATCGAAGTGGTTGTGTAAAATTTGATATTATATTTTTTCCCAAGAATGTGTTTTTTTATATTTATGAAAAAAATAAATTAGTTAGTGAACACATGTTTCTTCTCACTTTATTATATAATTTAACAATGTTCCTTCTAAATTAAAAAATGCACTTACCAATATCTTATGTCGGTTTATTAGATTTCTTTTTACAAATATAATATTTTTAAATAATTGATCAACATCATAAATTTGACATAACCCATGATAAATGTTGCAATTGGACAAAACCATTAAGGAACATAGTAGTTCCAAATAAGTAAACTAATATGAATATCACAATGCATCATACTTTTGAGGAACATCGCAATGAAGCAGAACCCTTGAAGAACATCAGGAAATGGTAGAAGCCTTGATGAATGTTGGAATGCAAAAAAATCATTAAGGAATGCACAATCTGACATTAGTAAAAAAATATGAACATCACATTGCAATATAATCATCTAGAACATTAGAATCAAACATAACCCTTCTCGAATGTCTCAATGTAACAACATTTTTGGTGGAATTGCAATTCGATGCAACCATTGAGGAGCATAGCAATTAGAGATAAGTGAAACAACATGAATGTCACAATATAACATACCCATAGTGAAGCTTTGTTAACCATAGTAATATTGACACTCATGGTCAACTATATTCAATCATGGTCAACCACAGTCAACCCAAGTCACCCATGGTAATATTGATATACACCTTGAGACATAAGCCAACCCTTCATGAATGTCACAATGCAACAAAAATAATGAGGAACATAACATTTCCTTCTAATTTGACCAAGATGAATACCACAATGCATCATGGCCATTTAAGAACATCTCACTTAAACATAACCCTTAAGGACTATCATAAGGTGTCATGGGCTATACTGAACATCACAAATGTAACCTCAAATGAACACTCAAATTCAACACACACACACACACACACACACACACACATATACATCACAAAGAGACATAATCAAAGTGGAGCATCGCAGTCCTACATATCCCTTGATGAATGTCACAATGTGACATAAAATGAGACAAACATCGCAATGCAACATAACCCTACAAAATGCTACACTATGAAAAAATTCAACCATAATCCCTTGATGAATGTCACGATCCAATAATACCCTTGGTGAACGTTGTAATGTGGCACAAACCAACATTGGAATTCATGAATTTTGCAAGGTGATGAGCATAACCCAGCACCACAATGTGACGAACATAACTATTTGTTACTTTGTGATGAAAATACTTGTCATCGTAATGCAACAAATAGAACCCAATGTTGCATTCTAACATAGCCCTTGATGAATGCTTCAATGTGATGAAATTCAACCATAATCAACCATGTCCAAAATAAACCATGGACAACAAAAGGTAGCCATGGTTTTACATAAGTCAACCATGATAAACAATGCTATATTCAACAACCTTTGAAGAATCTCACAAACAAACAAAAAACTCAAGGAACACCACATTGTGACATAAACATTGATGAACATAGTGATTCTACATAAGTCAACCAAGATATGTTTCACTGTGCTTCAAAAAAACATAACCCTCCATAAACATTGTAATATGAATAACATTAGCCAACACTGCAATGTGACAAACATAACCCAGTGTTGCATTATGGTGAACATGTTTGACGCTGCAATCCAACATAACCCTCGATAAATGTTGCAATGTTATACAATTCAACCATAGTCACATTGATTTGCATAACCCAATGTCTCATTGTGATGAACATTATCAATGTTGCAATGCAACAAATAGAACCCAAGTTCGCAATCCAACATAATTTAACGAATGGTTCAATGTGACAAAAGTCAATCATAATCAATAATAGTCAACCATGTCCATAAAGAATGATGGAAAACTATAGACAATCAATTATTTCATGATTAACATGGTCAACGTGGTCAAGGTCAACCATGGACTTGGTTATCCATGGTATACATGGTCATCCATGGGTAGGGTATTTTTTAGGGGCGAAATTTCGCCAATTGACTATTTTTGGCGATTTTATAAAAAAAAATATTAACCAATTTAGTTTAAACAATTTCCCTATTTTTTACATAAATATGATTAAATTGATAAAATTCACTGAAGCTTTACAAGTTTTAATAGTAAATAATATGTTTTTTAGTGAATATTCACCTACATACCTACATGTATGATTTATCAAATTGAATACATGGAATTATGTATAATTTCATTATTAGGAAGAGACCCAAAACAACAAGCTGTGAGAAAGTTACCATTTGGAAATTCAAATTTTTGTTAGACCCGGTAAAAGAAAATGTAGTGAATAGACCTAGGGAAGGAAGAAGTAGTGAGTGGACCTGGTGAAGCTAGAAGCAACAAGCAGACCGGGTGAAGAAAAAAGTAGAAAGTAGACTCAATGAAGGTTGGTGAAACTCACACAAAAATATCGGTGTCATTTGCTAAGTTGGTGCTTAGCAGTGGGGATTGATGTCTCTAGTAGATTGGTTTCTATGAAGATCTATAAATGTAGGTTGGTTCTAGTCAAATAAAGATATTGGTGTCTCTTTAGAAGTTGGTGCTTAATAGTGGGGATTGGTGTCTCCAATAGATTGGCATCTACAAAGATCTCTAAGAGTAGGTTGGTTCCTACCAATATTTGTACCAATGAGAATTGGTGTCTCCAAAAGGTTGGTTCCTACAAATATTTGTAACAATGGATTGGTGCCTACAAGGAATTATAAAGAAAAGTTTTGTGGATTTATCTGGAAAGGGTTTCCACGTAAATATTGTGCTCCATGTTTGATTTTTTTTTTATAGTTAATGAATGTTTAAAAAAGTAAAAAATTGTCTTATATTGATTCAACGCCCCCTCTCAGTATGCGTGTGTTATAAAAAGTCTACATGGATCTGATGAATTAGATGCACCAATGAAATTTCTATATATATCCAACTTCTCTTATTGGAAAGAAGAAGATCCAAATCCCTATCATTCATGGAAGTTTTCCAATATGGATTCCCTTTATCCTTTGCATAGGATTGAGGGTTATATTCCTAAACTATGTAGCAATGCATGGGAACTACTCATTTTGTGGTTGTGAGAACATGTGGATTTAACTCAATTTGGTATCTCATCCTTCTAGAATTGGTAGGATCATCTATAATATATTCGTCTGTCGGTAAGATGGACTATGCCCACTTGGGTCTTTGATATGGCTCATCATATGCATGCTTAATATCTTCCAAATATGATTTGGAAATCAAATCTGAAATCTGATCTGATTTTAAGGAGACATCATCTCGAATGTCGGGAACAAGAGGATGTGCAAAAGTCTTTGCATCTGGCCCTTGAGATGTATGCATGGGGAAAGATGAAGTCTTTTTATGTGGTTGTTGAAATGCATGCCTAGAGCATGAAAAAGTATCTACATGTGGCTCTTGAGATGCATGCACGAGAGTCTATGCATGTGGCTCCTAAGATGCATGCATGTAAGTTTCTTCAAATTGAGATTATTGTTCTTCTGATGGATTTTCTTTTGGTTATCTTGTTAATATCCTGCATGGATTCTTCACAATCTTCATTTATCCAAAATAGGTCCTCCAATTCGGTCTATACTTCATTTGAAGTTGAGAGTGATACAACATGGAATTGTGTTTAAGGAGAAACAAACATGTAGATAAGTCCAAAATCCATATCTTTTCTATTGAAAAAATTATATTCGTCATCAACAGAATCACAATTTGTTTATGTTTTCAAGGTTATTCGATACAAGCCTCTACATATGAGAAGAAATAGAATCTTTGGATTACACTCTAAATAATTGTGTGGCATAAGAAGTGTTGATGGAAGAAATTCCATTCTTTCTAATTGCTTCAATATTATGTACATGCAAATCATTTTTGATGCACCTTTATCCTAGCAACTTGTTGGATTTGATACCACGTGAAGTTTCAGTGAAACATGCACACAAGACCTGTTATCGCTCAGTTTGTAGGATAGGTCAAGTAGCTTTGAAAGGGAAAGAAAAACTGGCGTAACAGGAGCTTCCCCACCCACTGTCACCTCGATGGGGAGCTCTTTCTATTCAGGGTGGCTAATCCCAAGGGAAAGAGCTCCCCATCGAGGTGACAGTGGGTGGGGAAGCTCTTATTATGCCAGTTTGACTTTTCCTTTTAAGCTACTTGACCTAAACTACAAACTGTGCGATAACAAGACCTAGAGAGAGAGAGAGAGAGAGAGAGAGAGAGAGAGAGAGAGAGAGAGAGAGAAATATCAACGAATTGTATTACACACTCTTTCCATTCTCAAAGAGTGATTAATTTATAATAGAGATAGGATACATGAGTGACTAATGCACCCTAGTAGTGATATAGAGAGATATTGACACTCACCGACAAAAACTAGAGTGAAATTCCACCTAGACCTAGGTAACTAGACATGCTGCCATTAGTTAACTGAATGAAACAAGTGGAGTGGACAGAAAAAAATGAATGCACATGATATTCACCTTCCTAGCCTCATTCACACGATAAAACCAAGGTTGTCGTGCATGAATCTACTCCACTAGTCTAATTGAAGTGTAACTAGGTCAACATCAAATTTTCCAACTGATGTGTGACTGAGAAAATATTGAAGAGGATATAACATCCTATTTTAGTGGGTAATATCTGCATCTAGGAGAATATTCTCATCTATGGATGGCACTCTCAACATTAGACTAGTAAAATTAGGAAAAAGGTGGGTGTGAGTGTGAAATATCTCTAATAATATGTAGATGTCGTTTACATTTAGGAGGAATTTTAGGTTCAACTTCTTTAAAGAACAAAGTCTAAATCACTTACATAAAGTCATAAACAAAAATTTAAAAACCATTTTTAAGACTTTGACATTTTATAACCCGAGTCCATTCAAATACTAGGAGTGGACTTCTTTCTTGGTATTCATTTTTTAACATGAAGTGTTAGAAGAAATATTATTGCTAAAAAAAATAAAAAATAAACTAAATAAGGCTAATGCTTGAAACTTTTCATCTTTTCAAATTGAATCAGTGGCTTATGAACTCTATCGAATAAAAAACTAGCATAATTGAACATGACTAACTGTATTAACTTATAAAGAAACCCTAGAATCGTTTCATCCACAAGAATATATTTTTCATATCCCAACAATATGCACACCATTGATATTATGTCATTCATTGCTTTTTTGAATAAGGAAGTATCTAATGAAAATTTTCGATTTGATATATATTTGCTTTCTGGTAATAATCTTCTAAGAAAGGGTTTATTTTGTTCCCTTTACAAGGAATTTAATACATTTTACACTTCCTCTTCATCAATTTTTTCCTAACCTATTGGTAATGATAGAATTTCAGAAAACAAATTTTGGGAAATAGAAAATATTTCATGCTCTGCCACTTTTGTATTTTACAATTCGATTTTGAAAATCATAACACTCAACACACATATTAAAAATTCTACACTCAACACACATATTAAAAATTCTAGGAAACTAAAAGTCTACGGTACAATCTGATTTGGATCTCATATGTATTTCCTTGAGATCGTAATAGGGATTGGATGCGAAGTTCCATGGAGGTTTTATGAGTTAAATAAGTCTCCAATACATCCTTTTATTTGTCAATAAAATGTTTGAAGGAAGGGTTTTATGAATTGGGTTGTTGAACATATTTCAATCATTTTATAGGTTCCATATTTTAATTTCTATCCTGGTTTAACCCCCTTTTTGTATTTTAATTTTCTTTCAGAGAGAAATAAAGATTACTAAAAATACCTTAAGGATTTGAGAAGCTTTCAATTGCACTGTCTATACTTTTCCATGCTCTTTTCCATTACTAACACGTTCATTATTATTTTATTTTCCCTCAAAGAGAAGTTGGCACTTATTAAAAAATTATCAACGACATGTGTATAATAAATAATATAATTAAAATATGATCCGGAAAACCATGTGTTAAAAGATAATTTGATTAGAAATATGACATGTACCAACCTATTTGAAGATCTAAACTACCAAAATATAATGGCAGGAAGTGTGTGAAATCAAAACCACAAGTGGTATCAGGATCCTTCTAACCAATTTTTGGAATTTACCTTTTTGTTTCGACAACAATCGTATAATGCCACGTACCCCTCTAGCACTTTGGTGGTATGAGGAGTTTTAAATCTATTAATACTCATGCATTTATAAATCATGAGAGCTCTCCTATCCATCGATTATATTTAGATTTAGGTGCTATTACTTACGTGTTTTAGTGCTCACGCCTATATATTTTATGTTTTTTTAGTAATGTTGTAGGTCATAAAATGCTTAATTCAAGATTTTTTTCACTAAAATTTTGAAATGTCCCCTTCTAATATGAAAAATCAAAGGTAACAAGGGAATTACAGGTTGCTGAATCATGTAAAATAGAACATAAGTTCCAAGTTACAACAATTCTGAATCATTTCAAAGACATGAGTATATAATACTTTGTAGTATGCAGAGGGAACATGGGACCAATATAGACCTCAAATTTGTTTTTATATGAAGAAAATAAAATAGAGTATACCACTAGTGGGTCACACACATAATAGAAACCTATCTTTTTTAACAAGATACTTATTCCCCCAAAAATATTTTAAACTCTTATTTGTTCTCTTTTGTGCGTAAACAAATATGGAAAAAAGATGCAGTATACAAGGTATCAAAACCAAAACAAGAGACATAGCTATGCTTTTTGTTTCCCCTTTCACATTTAATTTTCATAATGCATGGAGACTCAAGAAATATTGTGTACAAACCCCAAACAGACTAGAGGTAAAATGACCATGTAAACACATATGTTTCTTACAACTCTAAATTGGTTAGAAATTAAACTAAAAAAATTCATTTTAGTGACAGGGCATGTCAACTCAAAGTTATCTCACTTTGTATTAGTCATGAAATGAACTAGGAACAAACTAGAGGCTTAATATGCAAGGGATTTGAGACCAAAAGAAGTATAAAACTTTGTAGACTTCTATATTTTACCAAATAAATGTGTCTAGGTTCAAATGTGAGATAAGGAGTAAACGATAGGGTAAAATTGAAGTGAATGGAACTCAAACAAATCCATTTTAAACCATTTATTAATGAACAAATAGCTACATGAATTACATTGTCTATATACATTAGTAACGGGGCTACACAATGAAGGCATTGTGGGGTCGACCGCTTAGTGGATCCATAAGTGGGGTCGATATCTCCTTGGATGGGTATACTCCTTTGTGCACTCTCCTTATTGGTGGGTGGGGTTGATATCTCCTTGGATGGGTATACTTCTTTGTGCACTCTCCTTATTGGTGGGTGGGGTCGATCTAATGCAAATTTCAGTGGGTTTCTCCTCTATGAACTCTCTTTACCGACAAGTCAGGTTGATCCAATGAAAATTTTAGTGGGTTTCTCCTCTGCACACTCTCTTATTGGAAGGTGGTGTCGATCAATGTAGTGGTCAATGTGGTCACTAACATTAATCACCATGTAGTGAGCCAACCATTATATCATTACCAGGTGCATGATATCGATTTGATACACACTATTCACCATCGAACAAACATTATGAAAAGCAAGTGATCCAATTATTGTCTCACTACATAATGCTTAGTGTTAGTATTGGTCAATGGAGTTGGGATTGAGTTTATTTGTTCAAGTGTTTGACGTCGGAGTGTTTTTTATGTTTGAATTTATTTATTTATTTATCTTTATTTTCTATTTGTTATTTGTTTGTAATATAATTTATATTTATATTTGTATACAATATGTGTTATATAGTTATATATAACTCCATTAACCCTTAAAACCCGTTAACCCCCTAACCATTAAATACCCTAACACATCAATTCCTAATTCCTAACCCTTGACCCTAAACCATGTCCAAATTCCCCCAAAAATGTTATCTATGTTAATCCTTGTAATGGCTACCATATGACGCTTGCAACGAAAACATTATATTTAATGCATGGGTAGTGGCTTTGGAGAATTTGCATGGTTCCTATGGTGGATGAGGGTGGATGGTTAGAAAGTTACCAAGGTTAGTGGGTGGAGGGTTAAAAAATTGTGGTAGATTATCAATATTGACTGATAGTTGAAATCAATCAACAGATGGTCAATATGGGTTAGGAGGTTATAGGTTGGTGGGTTATGAGATAAATCAAGGTCAATGATTTCTAACCAACCAATGATACACATAAAATGACATAAAACTTAATAACACACATAATTAACCCATACAAGAAAATACTTTAAAGAGAATAATTCATAGAAAATATATAATCACATACCTTGACCTACATTTCAAAAATTCAATATCATTGATATTATTCTTCGTCCAACTCGAAATATGTATCAGTTGAAGGGATTGGGCATACCAACATCATTATCATTGTCATTTTTTATAATTTCATTGTCGATATGATCATCAAAAACATTTTCATCTACATATAGCTCAACTTCTACGACTTCTTCGTCTAAAACATCTACCTTCTCTCCATCATCTTCTTCTTCCATGTCATATTCTTCAGCTACATTATACTTTATAGAGATTCCTATTGGATCATATATAACAACATATTTTTCCTTCCTAGAAACTGATTTGGTTGCAAGAGTAACAAAATTACACGTAGAGGGGAGCAACATTTAACTCCAAAAAAAACCCAAGGGTGAAAATATTCACGTGGAGAGTAAAATCTGTGGGAAAAAGGTATATGAATGGTTTAAAAATGCAAGATGCTCCCTAAGGAATATACAAATCTTTGATTCAACTCATCCTTAGAAAAATTATGAATCAACATAAAAGTGATATTTCCAGTGATTGCATGAGGCTAGTTATTCATTAGGTTGAAGATAGGGCCATAGATGTCCCTCATATATGGGCTAACAAATTATATAATGCCGTGAAATAAAGTTAAAAAAAGAATATTAAGTTTAGTTTTATAGGTACACTAAAAAAAATGTCAACTTATATCGACATGGTGTTCAAACAAACCCTCTTAAAATTTACATCAGGAGATAAAAATTAAAGAAAAACATTGAGGAAGTACCTCAATAGACTCCATTTGATGGTGTGGAAATTTTTAGTGATACATATACCAAAGATGAAGTTACTACTCTCAGGGTTTTAATAGACCTACATGTATATATGAATGAAGCTAAAGAGTAGTAAGATATGGATAATTCTACTGAAACAAACAATGAAGATTTTTTTGCTACTTTAGAAAGTATAATTGATAGAATTCCTCTTAAGAAAATGGAAATACTTGAGTATAATGTCCCTGTTATGGATGATTCAACATCTCCAAGTTTAAATGTGTAGAGTCCAACATACATTTTTTATGGCATATTTGTTTTTACATTATTTGATAGAATGATGCAGTACCAATTAGTTGTAATGGATGAATCTTCCTCTATATTCAACTGGAAGGAAAAGTGCAAACTAAAGGACACAAATATTATTGAATTCATGAAGGATATTGTAGTGCTTCAATCAATAATTGCGTAGCGAGCACAAGAATCATCCAGAACAATAAACAACAAGGATCATATTATTGATGGATTAACAATTGAGGTATCCATAATTAGATAGGAATCTCTAAAGGATCTTGATATCCTCAAGGCAATGTTCGAAGACAATAAGGATAAATATGAATACATTATTAGTAAACTTCAAGAGGAGTTTAGAATTATATTAGAGGTTTTGGATATATACGTCCATTGGAAACTATAAGTACTCCATATGAAGATAAATTAAATAAAAAGTTGAAGGAGAAAGATAAATTAATTGAAAATTTAAACGTTGAATTTGAAAATAAATTGTAAGAGGAGAAAGAGAAGCATGAATCATAGTTTGTAGAATATATCAAAACAATGGCCAAATTAAGGAAAAACTTTGATAGGAAATACAATAAGCTGAAAGAAAGATATTTGGAATGTACTAGGGAAACACTGAAGATTATAGAACTTGAAGATAAAAATAAATGCATAGTAGGTAAGGTGGAAAGGGTAAATTAAAAAAAACAAGAAAAATAAATCTAGAGTGAAGGTGGAAAGGATGAAGATATGGGTAAGGGTAAAGGTAAAAGTTAGGATAGTCCAACAAAACAAATTCCTTCAATTGAATTGGAGAATTCCCTACAAATACAGGAGAAGAGGTTCGAGGAAGCTCTCACATCCAATATTGCTATAGGTGATCTCTATGCCTCATCACCAATGATTAAATCATTGAATACAAAGCTAACTGAGACATAGGAAAATATTACAAAGCTCAAAAAGGAACTCTTGCATAACTTTAAAGCACACCATTTGGGATGTGACACGGAGATACAAAACTTGAAATCCTAAATTACAGATTTACAAGTGATTTACAGTGGCAATTACAGAGGCCCATAGTTGGGGCGGTACCATTTTTTCCACTACATATGAGAAAAAATTGAAAGAAGGATATCTTGAGAATGAAGTATGAAATGTAGCAGTCAATTATCCGAAGTTCAATTTCAAATGAAACAAAAAAAATGAATATCTTAAAAGGAATGAACAAGAACACTCAAAAAAGTATAAGAATAATATGAAAATGTTGAAAAAACTAGGAGAAGATAAAAGGAAATTGCAAGAAAGATTGCAAAATTATGCAAAGAAAGCTAATGAACTAGATAAACAATTAAAACATGTTTTCGCTGCAACTCCAAAACAATCAGAAGTCTCTATAAAAGGAAAAAGAGACTCTACTATTTTTTTCATCTCAAGTGGAGGGCTTGCAAATAACCTCCCAAGCAACATAGAGTTATAGAATAGAATTGTTTTATATACAATGTCTATGTAAATACATTTAAATATTTAATCTATATCAGTATTTTAGCACTTAATTAACAATGTATTTTATTTTATTCATTTAATGAATTCAAGGCCATTTATAGTGTTCATTTTATTTTTTATCGGTCTTTCTGAGAAAGGAAGACAATCTTGCATGTTTAATGAGTTGACTTCTTTTTAAATGCTTTCTCACATTCTGCAACTTTCTCCACCAACTTTTCAAATGTGATGGATTTCATTCTACGACTTTCTTCTAGATATTCAAGGTAGTGAGAATATGTAGGGTAGAGGGCCTTAATGAAGGTTGTTTAATGAGTTGACTTCTTTCTAAATGCTTTCTCACATTCTGCAACTTTCTCCATCAACTTTTCAAATGTGATGGATTTCATTCTACCACTTTCTTCTAGATATTCAAGGTAGTGAGAATATGTAGGGTAGAGGGCCTTAATGAAGGCTGTTTAATGAGTTGACTTCTTTCTAAATGCTTTCTCACATTCTGCAACTTTCTCCACCAACTTTTCAAATGTGATGGACTTCATTCTACCACTTTTTTCTAGATATTCAAGGTAGTGAGAATATGTAGAGTAGAGGGCCTTAATGAAGACTGTGAAAGGGAGATATATGCATTGATTTATGAAGCTAAAGCAATAGGGTCATCATTATTCAACTCTATCTTGAAGAGCTCCACCATTAATCTCTTCAAAGCACTATAAGAATCATTAATAGAAGCAATATGACACTTGTTCACTTACTATTATAGAAATAACATTCTTCTTTGACTCCTATTGCTTCAAAAATTCAATTCCACATATCATTGAAGATCAATGTGCTTTTGATATTTTTGTACAATTCTCTCTAGTTCTCTTTTCTAGTCAACACTACGCTAACATGGCAATGAGAGAATGCATTTTCTGCCGCTTCTCTCATGTGGAGCAACAACAACCTTGTGAACTGATAATCAGTGAAATGAGATATAACTTTCAAAGGAGAATGATGTAAATAAACAATGATTGGTCTCCAAAACTGAGTTGTCGCCTAACTCAAGGATCAACAATTTTCTCACAAAAACTTATAGAATTTATATAGGCACCTCTATGCAATCCATCACGTGTATGCAATCCCCACCAAACCAAATGGATCACATCTCACCACCATATGTAGCTTTCAAAATAAAATTAAAAAACACACATGGATGACATTTCACATATAGTCGACCCGAGATGTGAAAACGGTTGTAGCTCCGTCTCATTTTTAGTTGGAGCAATGACGACTCCTCATATTGTTGTTCGACACATGGTTGAAAAATATTTCCAACCCCCGTTGTTGGCCTGGGAATCGGGATACGCTGTGGCCTTCAAGAATATTTGGAGGGCCCACCTTTTGCTCGGTCCCATTAAGTGAATTAGGGTTCGTTGAATTTGCACGAGAGTAATCAGTCGTGCACGAGCTTGGAAGTGCGACGCTACGAGTGAGCGTGTATAGTGTGCGTTCAGTCTTTGCATATGGACTATTGGACAAGCTATGACGGTGATACCAATGAAGATATCTACAGGAGATGGGCTAGTTGTTTGTGTGAGGAGAAACCCTAGAGGAAGGCAGACGTGAATGTCAGAAATTAGGTTTTCTTGTACTTGGTGGAGTAAACACATTCTAGTGAAGTGCATTAGGGTTTTGCATATCCTCTGGATTTGAACCTATGACCACTTAAAAAGAAACAGATGTTCTTAATCATTAGGCCCACTCAAACTGTATAAAATATAAACTATATATGTTCATGTGTGCCCCATAAATATAATATATATATTGTTTTATTTAATATGGACTTTGAAATATTTTATTTATAATAGACATTGAAATATTTTTTTGCTTTAGTTTTCATAATTTTCTCTAACATCCCGAATGATGATGCCTTATGTTGACATTTCGATCCATCCATCTTTTTTATTATTAATTATTTTTTAAAATATTTCTTTTTAATTTTATATTAAACATGAAAGGAATTACATAGAATTACATTTCTCCCGTACATCTCACTCATACTAAGAAACACACTATTAAAACAATTTTTTTTAACTTGCATCTATTAATGATTTATTTATTTATTTTCAATTATCTTCTTTATACATATATAAAGTTGATATAAAGTTATTTTAGTTAGAATGAAAATTGAAATATTTTATTTATATTTGACATTAAAATATCTCTTATTATTAATTATTTTTTTTAAATGCCATAAATAATGATAAACATGAAAATAATGATACTTCTTTAATTTTTCATTTTTAATTGTTTTATATATATGTATTTCATCAATAAATATTTTTTATAATATTTTAATATTAATTAATTATATATATATATATATATATATATATATATATATATATATATATATATATATATATATAATTAATTAATATTGAAATATTATAAAAAAACATTTATTTTAGTGTTAATTTAAATAAAACAATTTAATATTTCATAAAAAAAAATTATAAAATAAAATATTTTATTTCAAATAGATAGATGTAATTTTTTTTAAATTATATATATATATGCCATTTGGCCATTATGGCGATAAGTGTTCTCGAAAAGTGCTTGAATAATTCAATTTTTAAATTAGAAACACTAATTTAATGTTTATGAATTAAAAATATTGACATGTTTTTTTAAGTCTTTTCTAAATGAAAGAGATTTTTAACCTTAATTTTCTCAAGCTTGTGATAATATGATGGTACTCGAAAAGTGGTGGAATAATCTATTTTTTAATTAGAAATTCTATTTTTTTTTGTTTGTTAATTTGTACGGGATCTGTTGGCTATGCGATTAACCTTGGCTTGTGAAACCGTGACTTAGGGGCATCTAAGCCGTCAAAATCACTCAGGGATCGCACTCGGCCTGAGCCACACCAACCCTTAACATGGTTGGATTTTTTTGTCCCCGCAGGTTTCAAACCGGTGACTTTAACATCACGGAATGACTTAACAACACACTCTGTCACCGACTGTCCTACACCTGGGGAACTTTAGAAACCCTAATTTTATGATGGTGGAATAATATCTTTTAATCATAAACCCTAATTTTTATGATAAGAATTAAAAATATTAATATATTTTTTAAATCTTCTTTAAAAATAATTTTTAACATTAAATCTCTTAAGATTATCATAATATTTGAGAACATGATATGAAGTAAAAATGATTTTTATCATTAAATCTCTCAATCTTATGAGAATATTTGAAAACATGACACAGAGAGGAATGAGAAAAGTAGCACATATTGTAGTGAAATACAATGGCATTCAAATGTTACACAACTAAGTTGAGTGTAAATAAGAAGGTTGCTCTCTAAGAGAGGAGAGATACATTGATAAGGAAAGGATAAATTATGTATTCATAATTATCAACATAATTATCAACTCAAAAAATTGAATCATCAACATATGATTGGACTTATTATAGAAGATAGGACACCCTTAAAGATAGACTTGAGTGGATATTTATCAAGAGAGGAGAGAAAAATTGGTTCTTGTAAAAGTGTAGATTTTAGGATACCCACAAAAGAATTATTTATATGTTTAAATGTGGTTTTGTTTGGAATTAATGTATTTATTTATATGTTTAAATATGATTTTGTTTAGAATTAATATATACTTATTTATATGTTTAAATATAATTTTGTTTGAAAATAATGTATTTATGAAATGGATAGACTTTTAATCACAAATGACATTTTAAT
This sequence comes from Picea engelmannii, assembly GCA_009831015.1. NCBI lineage: Eukaryota > Viridiplantae > Streptophyta > Pinopsida > Pinales > Pinaceae > Picea > Picea engelmannii. The sequence continues at coordinate 360,100 of ML778254.1, forward strand.
GAACAAAATTTAATATGTTCATAATATTCTTAGTCCTCAGAATAAATGAAAGGCTATTTAAAGCATTAACGTACTTACATGAAAAATGATCTTTCTTTGTTATAAAAATAATGGCTTACTAAATGTTTTAATGAGTTCAGTTTTTTTACTACTATTTGAATTTTTAATGTATTTAAGTTTTTTTTTTTGCATTTAGGTTTTTTTACAGCTTCCCTTTTTACCCTTTCACTAGTGGGTGAGTTGGGTGCAATGTGCTCCACCTTCTAGTAGTTGTGGATGCATTTTTACTTTGCATCTGCATGTCTTTTATGTAGTAGCCAAATAGATTTAACATCGAATAATTACACAAACAAAACAGTAACTGCTACTTGATTTCAGAAAATTCAATAATTTCTTATAAATTACACACATACGCATATAAATTTATCATAATGAATAATGATTCCATACCATAAATAAAACAAATACATAATTTAAAATACCTTGGTCTGATGCTAACCCTCCGCTTTCCACTTGCCTTGTTGACCTTCCTACTTCTGCTTTGCCCAGCTTGAAGCCACATACCACTCTGCCCAAAACCAAGTTTCCACCCTGCCAACTAGGACAGCTACCTAGCTCTAGGATACCATATGGATATCTTGGCCCCCGTGCCCAAAACCCCGAGCAAACCGGTGCCCCCTTGTGCTAACCCTTCCCGACTACAGAACTCAAACTCTCCTCTGTGCAATCCACGAGAACCCTTCCAAAAATTCCCTGTAGAATGGTCCCCCTCCTTCGCAAACCTTCCCCCTCATATCCCTCCTTCATCGCCTTCTTGTCATTTACTTCCTTACCTACGCATTTATTACCTTATCCCATTATAATTAATATCTTATCCCTTTATAATTAATATCTTATCCCTTTATGTCCAATGTCTTATCCCTTTCCATGTCTTTCCGTGTAAGTAAGTCTTTAAAAATTAAACTTGTAATTTATTAACCCTATTAATTTAATACCCTTGTCAATGAATATAACATGTAATTAATTAATCAAATTGTAACCATTAATTAATTAATAAATATTTAATTAGTATCATTATACCAATCTTTGTTTAATTAATAATATGTTAGAAAAATTAATTACTTAATAAATTTTACTTAATAATTCTCCAAACATATATTCTACTAAAGTTGTTACATTTTAACTATGCTTATCCCTACTCCCATGTCATTCCACTTTTTCTCATCGTGGCACTATTTTCTATATATACTCAAACAATATCCCCACTCCCATGTCGTTCCACTTCTTTTCATCGTGGCACTTTTCAAGGTATTTGATAGTCCCAGAATCTAGAGAATGGTGAGATGGGTGATCTATCAAGGGGCGTGGGTGGAATTTGGTGCTGGATACAGACTCCATAAACTAGTGACTAGTAGAAGCAGAGCAAGGTTTGAGTTGTCTACCAAATTCTAAAATCCATAATCATTTAATTTCTCCGTACACCAACTTTATTAATCAATACAAAAAAGAATGCCATTTCCTCCCGTGTCATGCATTAGCTTAATTACTTGTATAGTGCAAGATTAACATTAACTTAAATTGTTAGACGTCAAATGGATGGTTTAAAATTTTGTTTTCATGTCATGATTGACATGCCACTGTTATATCCACCTATTAAATGTCTTTAAATTTAAAAAATGTACAACATGCCATCAAATTCTAGGCCTCGGCGTGAAAACAAAAGATTCCTTGCATCCTCTTGAGAGGAGTTAGGTAGGCATTGTGGAAACGTAGCTTGTATAGTTGCACAACATACTCTCACCTTATTATTCGTTTTATGTTTCTTAATTTTAAAATCGATGCTATCTTAATAGCTATTCAGGGGATGTTACATGGTAGAATAATACTATTTTATATTCTCATGCTTTTTAGTTTCTATGTTTTTTTAATATTTGGATACCTTTCAGGTCTATCATTGAATATATGGTTTATTGAAATTCAATTTTTTGATATATAGAGATTGGTTAGAAGATGTGAAACTCTAATGATTATAATCCTAAGTTAAAACTTTAACTCTAATCTTATCTATTTATTATAAAAGTGATTGATATAATTTATTGGTGTATATCAACCACTTTTATATTGTGGTTGTGCTAGTTTATATATAATTTAAATATATAGTCTTATAATTTTATTCAAAATTAATGTGTTTTTGTTGCACTCAATTTATACATATTTTTTCCAAAGGAAAAAAAAAGTGAATTTCATTAAAATAAATTAAAAAATTACATTTTGAATAATGCATGCTAAAAGCATTCATTTAGTCTAGATAAAAATTTCAATCTTGAGAGGAAGAAATATGTAGTAGAAGATATCCTACTAAAAGCGGCCCCATCACACCATTAAATCTACAAAAAAAATAGATATAAAACTCAGCCAAGAAAATGTGGAGGAAAACCAAGTGAGAACCTCAATGGAACAAGCCAAAGTGGAAAATAAAAACTCCAAAGAAACCAAAGCAGGGAGAGAATCGAAATTAGAAATCCTACCTCCACAGAAGAGTAAGCCAAAAAATGCACGCCCTAAACATGACCTCAAAACGCTGACCCAAGCCCATCAACGCCACACACATAGAAAGAGAGGACCTCAAAGCTCTGACCCAAACGCAAAAAAGAAACAGAAACCCAAACATCCACACCACAAAAAACCAGAACCTAAGAGGAACCCAGATCCCCCCACCACCAAAAGCCTACGGGAAAACCCTGACATTTGCATTAAGCCTTGAACGAACCAGTATGAATGGATCAACTAGATCCACCCAAAAATACACCTTAAAACCTCTGCACGCACCAAATTACTACATCATCAAAATACCTACACGTCACAAACGACATAGCCGAAAACAAAAGATCCAAACAAGAACAAAAATTTCACCGCAAGGCATCCGATTTTGGATGATGCATCCTCAACCATAACAAGAGACTGAGAAGAAACATCGGATGACGCATCCTCAACCATAACAACAGATCGAGAAGAAACATTGAAAACCGTATCCACAAAAAAAAGAGCCCGGCCGCCTAGAAAAACACCATAAAGGACAAAGGAAGAACAGATCCACACCAGGGGGATCACGTCCAACCCCAGAGATAACCCCCCACATACCGTCGCAACCGAGAAGGAAACATGTCAGTCAAAAAAAAGGGAAAAAACTCGAGGAGGAAAACTGATCTTCCATCGCAAGCCTAAACAGACCGAACCATACCCCATTTGTCATAAGCATCGGGCATGAGAGTGAACCGAAGGGAGAGGTAGATATGAAATAAGAGTTTGGTGTGGTCTGCAACTAGGGTAAACCCTAGTCGCGACCCAATTAATCTTTTTTTCAACACGAATTTCAACTTATTTACCCGAAAGTCAAAATACTAGCAATCTTTTGGTGCATCCATTTGAGTATTGCATGTTTTCGGTCTTAAATTATATGCAAGCAACAATTTTATATTTTTACAATAAGCGTACATTTATTGGAAATGGCCAGAATTAAAAACATTAACATATTTGCATGACAAAAGATGTTTGTTTGTCATTAAAAAAGAGTGCTTAAAGAGATTAACATAAAACCGATGATTTACTAAGTGTTTTTACTGAGTTTAATTTTTTTACTACTATTTGGTGGATTTTTACTGCATTTAAGTTTTTTTATTTTTTTTTCGCATTTAGGTTTTTTCACAGCTTCCCTTTTTACCCTTTTACCAATGGGTAAGTTGGGTGCAGTATGCTCCATTTTATGGAAGTTATGGGTGCATTTTTACTCTACGGATGCGTGCCTTTTAAGTATGCTTATCCCCACTCCCATGTCGTTCCACTTTTTTTCATCATAGCATTCTTTCTGTATATACACAAATCGTATCCCCGCTCCATGTCATTCCAATTTTTTTAATCATGGCACTCTTTCTCTGTGAATGTAAAACGACATCAAATCTATAGGTATATGAAAAGTTTGGAAATGGCATCGGTCTGTAGGCATGTGAGTAGTATGGACAAATTCCTTCACTGTTAGAATACAAGGAATAGCTTAATTAGCTTAATTACTTGTACAGTGAAAGGTTAACATTAGAACGGGCTATTAAATTTTTTTATGGGGAACTTAAATTGTTAGACGTCAAATGGACAATTTTTTTTTCCTGTCATGATTGACGTGCCACTGTTATCTCCACCTATTAAATACGTCTTTAAATTAAAAAAATGTGCAACATGTCGTCAAATTCCATGCATGGAATTTCATGTTTCCTTTACCTCTCAAATGAAATTTGATCACTGTTTTGTTTTTTCATTCCTGCCATATGAATCTCAAATTCTTTGCATTACTATTATATGCAAATTCGAATTATTTTTATCGCATAATTTATCTTTGGATCCGGTTGTAAAAATATTAATCTTCAAAATCTATAAAGCAAAAATCTTAATCTTCAAAATGTGGAAAGAAAAATCTAGAAAGCAAAAATCTTAATCTTCAAAGTCTGGAAAGAAAAATCGTATGATTTAAATGCTTAGTAACTCACAAGAAGAACATCGGTGAACTTATTCTATGTCTTTTCCAAGTATTATGAGAATAATTTGGTATTCGATAGTCCTATAATCCAGAGAATGGTGAGATGGGTGATCTATCAAAGGGCGTGGGTGGAATTTGGTGCTCGATATATACTCCATAAAATAGGTGAACTTATTCTATGTCTTTTCCAAGTATTATGAGAATAATTTGGTATTCGATAGTCCTATAATCCAGAGAATGGTGAGATGGGTGATCTATCAAAGGGCGTGGGTGGAATTTGGTGCTCGATATATACTCCATAAAATAGTGACTAGGACTAGCAGAGAAAGGCTTGAAGGATCTATGCAGGTCTATCTATGGACTAAATAATCATTCAATGAAATAGCATAACAATCTATATCTGAATATTAACAGACAAAAAAAAGAAAACTGCAAATGGATTGATGGATTGCATCATGTCAGATGATTGACAAGACTGCATCAATTACCAACATACTCCCCCTTGATGCTAAGAGGACTCACAATCTGATATCGAAGTTTCAAAAACTGGACATTAGCAAGTGCCTTAGTGAAAATGACTGCAATTTGTTCTTGAGTCTTTATATATCTTAGTTCTACTTCCTTCTTTTTCTTCTATTGAAGCCACTCTCCTGAAAATATCCATCAATCCTAGCATACCATGTTCTTGGTGCTTGCTTGAGGCCATACAAAGCCTTCTTCAACTTGTATACTTCATGTTCTTTTCCTTGCACTTCAAAACCTTGTGGTTGTTCCACAAACACTTCTTCTTCTAAGTACCCATTCAAAAAG
>ML778254.1:372832-389694 GCA_009831015.1 Picea engelmannii
AGAATTGGTAAATGAAGATGTAATCACTGTAAAATTTTGTAAATCAGCAGATCAGCAAGATGATATCTTCACAAAGCCTTTGGGCACAGAAACATTTGTATCACTCAGATCTAAGCTGAGTGTTGTTAGGTTAAATGATTGTCACACTCCAACTTAAGGGGGTGTGTTAGACGAATAAGTTGAGCGATTAGCTCCGCGATTTGCTCCGCGATTGTTTAGTTAACTGCAAATCATTTGGTTTCTTGTTTTCATCATCGAGTTAGGCTGTTAGTCGCTTCGTTATTTACGAAGCATTTCCTGCATGTAATTCCTTTAAATATCAATTCAAATAGAGAGATCTGCGTGGTGTTTTTTCATTCTGTTCTACAATTCATTTCTGTTATTGCAGATCTGTTTTCGTTCTGTCCTGCACTTCATTTTCTGTTTTGCAGGTCCGTTTTCATCCCCCACCATGCATTAGCTTAATTACTTGTACAGTGAAAGGTTAACATTAGAACTGGTTATTAAAGTTTTTTACGGGTAACTTAAATTGTTAGATGTCAAATGGACGGTTTAATTTTTTTTTTTTTGCCATGATTGACGTGACATTGTTATCTCTACATATTGAATACATCTTTAAATTAAAAAAATGTACAACATTTAGTCAAATTCCATGCTTGGAATTTCATATTTCCTTTATCTGTTAAATGAAATTTGATCACCATTATTTGTTTTTCATACCTGTCATATGACTTTCAAATTCTTTTGCATTATTATTATATGAAAATTCAAATGATTTTTATCATAGAAATTGTCTTTGGATCCTGTTGTAAAAATCTTAATCTTCAAAATCTAGAAAGCAAAACTCTTAATATTCAAAATATGGAAAGCAAAATTGTATGATTTAAATGCTTAGTAACTCACAAGAAGAACATCGGTGCACTTCTTCTGTGTATTTTTCAAGTATTATGGAAATAATTTGGTATTTAATAGTGTTAGAATATGAATGGATGTGCTCGTTTTACCATAGACAATATCACTATTGTCAGCCAACCATAGGCTGAAGCCACCCTCTGAGCACCTTAACCTTGACAAAGAATCATTCCGGAAGAAAACCCTAGGCTAGATAGCCAAAAAAAGGGTAGCACATATTTCCCCAAGGATAGCGCATAAAGAAGAGATGATCAGATAGTCCAAACCCTAACCAAGAGATAGTTCAAGCCAAAACATAACTACTAGCTGCAACAGCTGCACCGATATCTCTCCTCAAACCTGCGCACAAAAATTGGGCACTATAGTGCATGGAAGTGTTGCTCTGCAATTCTGAGACTACCTGCCAAAATGAAGACTGGCCTACTATATTTATAGTAATTATGGCTAATTGCCTGGGCCAACTTCTTATTTTGGGTATCTGTTTTCTCAGTATATTATTATTTCTTCTGGCGAACTTCTTCTCTTGGAGGCTAATAACCTAATACAAATTATCTTCTTGAGTCGATAAGTCTTCTAAGGTTATTAGCCAACTCATTAGGGTTTCTTCTTGCTTCCCGTAGTATTCTATTCTCGTCAGGTTTATACATGGAGGTAAATACCTCCCACAACTACCATAATATCAACACTCCCTCCTAGCTAGGGAGGTATTACAGGTACTTTTCTTGAGCACAAAACATACCATTCACCCGATAGCATCAACATAGTCATCTAGATTATCTCATGACTAGATCAAGAGCATCATCATCACCATCAGTGTCATCAACTGCATCATCTCTCAAAACCATACTCCATCTGAGTAATCAGACATGATGTTGGATAAGTCACTCACACCACAGAGTGATATAAGAACCATTCTTCTAATCTGGACATATGTCCTAGAAGAGTAGATGTTCTGAGCCATTTTCTGTCTCGGAAATCTCTGTCCTTTAATCATTTATCTGGCTGATAATCATTTACCAAACTACTGATAGTATTCAAGGTAATTAGAACAAAATATAACACAAATGTGTCTATCCATAGTAGTACATAACTACAATCCAGTGGTACACTACCACACCAAGTAGCAAACATCTACTTGATCAGTAACGTATAGTCTCGAATAGTGGAACACATCCACCACAGTAGTATACATCTAATGTCATACAGTCTTCATAACAATCATCTGATATCAACCTACACAGAAACAATGTTATGATATAAACTGAATCATATGGGCCAATCTTTCACTCACATCTATGAAATATTGAAAGAATATATGCCCTAAGAGTAGAACATCAATGATGGGCTATTTGCCTTATTCTTCTCAAGCAAGGAAGAATGATTGTTCTTATTCCTGAGCCTGGACCATTCCTCACCCTGGGCCATTCCTTCGACACTAAACAAAGTGTAACCTGGAGAGAATGAATCTACCCTAAGGAATGCATGTCCCTGATTGTTGAGCGTGGACCGTTCCCCACCCTGGGGCATTCCTCCGACACTAAACAAAGTTAAACCTAGAGAGAATGAATACACCTTAAGGAATGATTGTCTGGACCATTTCCTCTTTAACTACAAGAGGAAAAGATTTTCTTGTACCAACCTCCAAAACAGACCATTCCTCATGTTAACCACAATGAGAAATCACTGTCCAACGAGGCGAGCCATTTTTCTTGAGTAATCCTCAAGAAGAGAGACTGCCCTAGACCACTCCCCATGTTAACCACAATGAGAATTTTTTGTGTATGTTACATCAACAATCTGGACCATTTCCCATGTTAACCACAATGGGAAATCATTGTCCATCAGAAATATCAATCCACTTTCCGAACATGAAAGAATATGTCCAAGCTGGACTATTTTTCAATCTTGAAAATGAATTTTCTCAATAATACTTTCAGTGCTCCCTCCCAACCTGGGAGTCATATCTTCCTTTTTCAATAAGGAAGTCGTCTCCACGATCTCCAACTTGAGTATGCAAACTCTTTCATCTTGGATAGAAGCTTTACCAAAATGTCTACTTATTTGCTCATCTGTGGAGATATGTATCGGAGAACCACTTTCTCCTTTATGGACTTCATCATGGATAATGTAATGCTTGATTTCAAATGTACTTCGGTCTGGAAGACTGGTTTTCTCTGAAGACTTCATGTTTCTCTGATCAATAGAGTATATCATTGTTGGAAAACTGGAACATATCCATGTGGCACTTCTTTTGTCATCATGAGATCTGATCTACAGAGTAATCACCTTGATACAATATCTTTGTTATAGAAAATCTTCACCACGCTTCTACTATGCACTGGAGGTTCTCCACCAAGTTGTCTTTTTCCATCTGCATACAAGGGTCTTTTTCTGGTATGCCTCAAAGTCTTGAGGTTTCTATTTATACGCTCGTTGTTCATTTATCGGATGTAGAAATCCAACTCATGGATGGTGCGGATGATATAATGACTCATGTAGAGATATGTATGGTTTACTGGAACAAGTAATCATCATATTCTTCTCCCTCCATCTGGGAGAACCCCTAGTTCTGGATCTTGAGATGCTTGCATATATACACTGTTCTTCACCGCAACTTTTTGTTCCTCTACATGATTTCTTTTAGTGAATAAAATGACTGGTTGTTTTGGCTTCTCTTTCTTTCTTGGAATCTTCATGTTCTTCCTGATGTTTTTCTTTAGCTCTTGGATCCATGGAGTTCTTTATAGATTCCATGCCCAAAAGATTCCATTTCTTTCTTTCATCATAGGATCACGGATCTAGATGGGAAACAAGGGATACTTTAAGGATTCTCTTCGAAGAATACTTATTTTGAGGTTGAACTGAACACGTACTGTCTTTCACAGCTGCTACCATGGATATATACTTCATCATCTTCAATGGATCATAGGATTAGCTCCCTCCTAATCCTTGCTTCATGTACGAGTGCATATAATTGGATCCCTCCATCTAACAGAGTCCACGCTTTCATCTACATCATTATTGTCTTGTGCAATATATAATTGGATCTCTTTGTCTAACAGAGTCCATGCTTTCATCTTGTTGTCTTCTACAAAACGACACAAGTCTTTCTCTAATTTCCTCTTGATTCCTGACTTCTTTCTGTCTTTGCTTCTTCTAAGTCTCTTCATGATTGATTCGACTTATCTTGCAATAGCTTCCACATGATTTGTTTGACGTATTTCATCCTTTCATGTGTATTATCTAATGATATCAATCCTTATCTTGTTTTTCTTCCATAGGTGTAGTTCTTCTTGGAACACATTATCTTCCAAGAGACAGATACACAAGATATGTACAAAGACAATGCAAACAAGATATGTACAAGAAATAATAAGAGTATTGTTACCTTTAGAAGAAGAAGTCTCTTTCATCCTGCTTAGTCTTCTTTGTAGGTTTCTTTTCTTCATCAATTGATGCTTCATGTTTCTCCTTCCTTTTCTTTAGCTCGGGACAATGATTTTTGTAGTGACCATATTTTCGACAGTTGAAGCATTGTATTTCTGAAATATCTTTCTCTTGATTTGTCTTCCTCTTTGAACCAAACTTCTTTTTGTTCCTCAATTTCTTGAATCTTGCTGTGAAGGCTTGATCATCGTACTTATTTTGGGGTTTCTCTTTTTCACTGATCCTTGATTCTTCTTGAGCACAACAAGTCCAAAGTTCTTCAAATGTAGGATACTCGTTCCTTGTGTTCATACTTGTGGAAAATGCATCCCATGTCTTGGGAAGTACATTGAGAACTATGTTTACCAGTTCCTTCTATAAGATGATTTCTTCAATAGCTTGTAGTTGATCTCTTAATTGAGAGATCCTCACAAAGTATGATGTTATGCTATCATCATCATTCATCTTCATGTCACGGAGCTTATTCTTCAGACTCATTACTTGTCCAATGTTTCTGACTGAGAAGAGGTTTGTTAAGGCATCATACATCTTCTTTGACGAGTCAAGATGGGAGATGCAGGGTATCAAGTGGTGTTTTATAGAGTCCACTATGATACTCATGCCATAGATGTCAGCGTCTTTGAACTTCTCCATAACTGCAAAGTTCTGTGGTTCCTTCTCTTTTCCTTCTTCAAACTCTGGTTCCATGATCTTTCCCTTCATGATATCCAACACCTTATCCTTGGCAAGGATGAGGTGAATCCTTGTCTTCCACGCTCTGGAGTTATAAGCTCCATCTAACTTGTTTTCTGACTTCATAGAGTAAGTCATGGATGCTTTGACTTGGTCAACCCTAGATTTGACCAAAAACTCAAACTTGACGTCTTGGCTTGCTGAGAGTACCAGGAGATGCGCTATGCTAGGGCGCACTGGTCTATTTGGAAATTAGGTCAATCCCTTCACTTAAGGTGCCTCAACGAGAGGGTTAGGGTTTCTACAACTGCACCTGCTAGTAACCCTAGCGACAATGCTTTGTGACTGCTCCTGCTAGAAACCCTAGCGACAGTTCTTCAACAAGCTTAATATCCTTATGGATATGCTCCCTTCCAATGTTTATACTGAATGAAGGAGGTGTGGGCCCATAACCTATTAGAATATGAATGGATGTGCTCATTTTACCATAGAAAATATCACTATTGTCACCCAACAATAGGTCAAATCCAACCTCTAAGCACCTTAACGTTGACATAGAATCATTTCGGAGGCAAACCCTAGGCTAGATAGCCAAACAAAGGGTAGCACATCTTTCCCCAAGGATAGCGCATCAACAAGAGATGATTAGATATTCCAAACCCTAACCAAGAGATAGTCCAAGCCAAAATGTAACTGCTAGTTGCAACAGCTGCACCGACAGCTCTCCTCAAGCCTGTGCACAAAAATTGGGCACTGCAGTGCACATAAGTGTTGCTTTGCAATTCTGAGACTGCCTGCCAGAATGAAGACTTGCCTCCTGTATTTATAGTAATTCTGGCTAACTGCCTGGGCCGACTTCTTATTCTAGGTATCTTTATGTTCAGTATATTATTATTTCTTCTGGTCGACTTCTTCTCTTGGAGGCTAATAACCTAATACAAATTATCTTCTTGAGCCGACAAGTATTATATGGTTATTAGTCAACTCATTAGGGTTTCTTCTTTCTTTCTGGAGTTTTCTATTCTCATCAGGTTTATATGTGGAGGTAAATACCTCCCGCAGCTACCATAATATCAACAGATAGTTCTAGAATATAGATAATGTGCTGAAAAACCACCTAAATATTTGACACTGCTACTCGTGCAAAGAATGTAACACATACCCAACACATGTGTCTCGTGCATTGGCATCTTCCAAGTCTTGGATTGGTTTGGTGATTAGTCTAGACATCACATCCATTCGAAAAGAATTATCATCTCCACATCCAAAGCACTCTTTTCCATCTACAACTTCGTTTTCTTGTCCAATCTCCTTTCTTCCAGACAAGTTCGACACATTTTCTTTGGCTGTCAACGCTCCAATTATGAGACCAAGTTGTTGATTGTTGTTTCATGTGGCTTTCCAGGTCCTTAGTCTCTATCATGCCTCATCAAGGCTATCATCCCTTCCAACCTATCAAGTCATTTTTTGACCAAGTCGACCATGGAACCTACTCCCCAAGGTGTTCCACGACCCTTTCTCATAGTAGTTCACATCACTATCTTTTTTAAGGAACCTCTTTACAAGGCACCTAAGATTTCACTTCCAACTTCACAACAACGTTCTTTCTTTATGGTTTCTTAGTAAATGGAGTGTACCCAATAACCACCACCAAGGCTATTGGCGTACATGGTGTCTAACTTATGCTCTATGCATAAGTATCTCAAAACCAATCTGAGTCCCTCTAGTGTGCATCCCAACTCCTCAAGTTGTTATGCAATTAGTTGAAATTCATAGATCCTAATGGAATTCCTAAAAAAATTCACAATTGTTGTGGGATATCCATCTCCATGTCCTACTTCCTCCTCTACGTTTGTCTCGATGTTTGGTTGGGTGAGTTCCTCCATGCACTCGCTTGCCTCAACACTTGTTGCTTCTATGATGAGTAATTCCTTTATCCATTTCTCCCCAACTTTTTCACAACTCTATTGGCAACAAGACACTTTGTGAGGTGATTCCTACTCGTCCATAAAATTTGCAAGCGAAGAGCTTGACTCTTCCCTACACTCTTGTCCATGATTGTGTAGGTTTCACATCCAATTAATTTTCTTAATGATCGATATCACTGAAATATCTGTATCTATCAGCTTTCGTTCATTTTCCCTCATGTCACATAAATATGACATCCCTAAATACTCCCCTTGCTTCTATGTCATGTTGCAAGTTTTTCATGCACCACTACCGGTTTCCCCAATCAACCTAATTGCATAAATTTCAGGACTTTGACCATTCTTAGTCTTCATCATCATAGGAACACTTTGTGTCTTAACATCATCCAACAATACCAAGCAGTTCTCATGTTTTTCTACCTCTACCCTACCTTAGACTTGCGCCTTGCGAACTATCCACTTTTTCTTGTGTTGTCACATATTTATTTTCTGGTTCTTGATTGTGTTTTAACTCATTCAACCCCCCCTCACACACACACACATATAGAGAAATGCTCCCAACCTCGTCTTGGTTGGACTGATGCATCATATGGGCAGTTGGGTCAAGCCGACCCAACACTTGGTCGGTTCTTTCCTTAGCGAACTTGCTAACTATCTTGTCTAGGTGCGTCGATATCCATGTCACCCACTTTCCTAAGATGTTAAGTCATCTCGTCATGCTACATCAAGTCATTTTTTTGTTGGTCACTTTCGTGTGTCTCAAGTCATCTTCGGTTCGTTTCTTTGCATTCTAGGTGTCCTTTGTAAACCTTTGTACCATCCAAGGATGTGGACAAACCAAACCCATCATCTCATCGTGGGGCATGCCAAGGAGTCACATCGACTCTTTAGTCTGCCTCATTCTTCCTATTGCATACAATTATGTTTCCTTCTTACACACATCAATTCACCTGACTTGCCTAAGTTAACCCTGTTTGTGCGTTGGTGGAACCCAAAATGATGTGTATCGTCTACAAGCTTCTCTTTCCTTCATGACTTGTGTTGCAAGGTGAGGTACAAGTTCTCTTAGGCGTGCCAAGCCCCAAGATGCTCTTTATCCTACCTATAAAGGTGAGGCAAGTCACCACTTCGCCTGATCTCTCCCAAGTGAACTACCCATCGATTCGCTGAAATTGTCTCTAGCTAGTTGTCAAGGGTGTATGCCCAACTCATGAGCTAGACGCTTTACACATATCCTTTTACAAAATTAAAAATTTGTGTACTATATCAATACAAATTGATTTTTCTTCTTCTTAAGAAAAATCAATTTGTATTGATATAGCACACAAATTTGTAATTTCGTAAAAGGATAGGTGTATTGAGAGATTATTTGAACTTCAATATCTATAACCTCTCCTATTAATATGAAAACAAATAATTGAAATAATAAAGCGAACCCTTTAAAATTGTCTCTTCTCGGTAGACTCTGTACTTAAAAGTTATATATACTTTATAAATTGATTTAATTTTGGTTATTATCGTTATTAATTCAATATACTTTAAATTTAATTATGGTTATTATTTCATATATAAATATATATTACATATTTGTGTATTTATAGGGATATGGAAACAGAATTACATACATCATGAATAATTATTTATTTGAGTAAATATATTTTAATAAGCCTATAATAAATATTAAGCGAGACATTAAAAAATATCGAAACACAAATTTTAAATTGTTTTAAAAGTGAAGGTTTATATAAGTTTTAGTGTAGTTTATTAAAAATTATGATTTTGATTATTTCAAAATAATAAACGGTCTTTTCTATTCAATATTTTACTATGCATGTGCATATAGTATTTTATTTCTTGATGTATTTACTATACATACTATATTTAATTATTTTTGTGTTTTTTTTATTAGTGTTATGGAAAACATTCATGTTTCAAAATATAGTTGGGCTTTATATCTAATCATGAAGTAGGAGGAATTCTTTTTACTTTTACAAAATACCATATCTAACACAATTGGATAAGAATGCCACTTTTTTTATGATACATTTTTTTTTTTAAGATGAAGACATCAGTCGTGAACAATATATTTGTGAAATACTTGGTGTTGATATAAATTGGTCTTATGTGTGTCATGGATGTGACATAAATATCAGATATATTTTTAATTAATTTATTAAAGTTTAAGAAATATTTTGTTAAATATATTTTTATAAATTTTGAACAAGTATTTTATTAAACTTGAAAAGTGATTTTTTAAATATATTTGTTAAATTTCATTAAGAGATTTGTTTAAGATCAATTCTTTAAATTTGAAAAATATCATATAACTTTTTTTAAAAGACAGTTTGCAACATATTTCAATATATATTGTGTATTTCGTATTTTTAAGTATCATATGAAAAATTTCCTATTTTATTAATTATGAAGGAGTAATTTTTCCTTTTTTATTCAATTCAACCTTTTAATGTTGCAATGTGACATAATATTAGACTTTAATGTATCATTTTTCAAGTCATATGATTTTTTATATTCATGGAAAAACAAATGGATTAATAAACACATGTTTCTTCTCTTTCTCTTATACAACTTAAGATTGTGCATTCTACATTGTTATATATGCAATTCTAAATTGTTATATATGCAAGTGTCATATTGAAATGTAATTTAGGAAGATAATTGTTAGTTTTCTCTTATTCAAATTAACAATGTATATTATAAATCATTATATATGCAATTATCATATCAAAACGTAATTTGGGTAGAGAATTGTTATCTATTATCATAGGATGACTTATTTATAATTTTAATTTTAAAAATTGACAAATATAAATCGAAAAGGTTGTGTAAAATTTCATATTAGATTTTTTCCTAGCCATGTGTTTTTTTATATTTATGAAAAAAATGAATTAGTTAGTGAACACATGTTGCTTCTCACTTTATTATATAATTTAACAATCTTCCTTCTAAATTACAAATTGCACTTACAAATATATTATGTTAGTTTATTAGCTTTCTTTTTACAAATATATTATTTTTAAATAATTAATGAATATCATAAATTTGACATAACCTATGATGAATGTTGCAATTGGACAAAACCATTAAGGATCATAGTATTTCCACATAAGTCAACTAATATGAGTATGATAATGCATCATACGTTTGAGGAACATCACAATGAAGAAAAACCCTTGAAGAACATAAGAAAATGGTAGAATCCTTGATGAATGTTGGAATGAAAAAAAAACATCGAGGAATGCACAATCTGACATTTGTTAAAAAATTTGAACATCACATTGCAACATAATCATTTAGAGCATCAGAACCAAAAATAACCCTTCTGAAATGTTTCAATGCAACAAAATTGTTGGTGGACATTGCAATGTGATGCAACCATTGAGGAAAACAACAATTTGAGATAAGTGAAGCAACATGAATATCACAATATAACATACCCATAGTGAAGCTTTGTAAACCATATTAATATGGAAACACATGGTCAACCATATTCAATCATGGTCAACCATAGTCAACCCAAGTCACTCATGGTAATATTGATAAACAACTTGAGACATAACCCGACCCTTCATGAATTTCACAATGCAACATAAGTAATGAGGAACATAACATTTCCTTCTAATTTGACTAAGATGAATACCACAATGCATCATGACAATTTAAGAACATCTCACTCAAACATAATGCTTAAGGATTGTCATAAGGTGTCATGAGCTATACTGAACATAAAAAATGAACACACAAATTCGACAATATATGTATACACACACACACACACACACACACACACACACACATCTCAAAGAGACCTAATAAAGGTGGAGCATCACAATCCAACATATCCCTTGATGAATGTCAGTGACATAAGACTAGACAAACATCACAATGTCACATAACCCTAGACAATGTTACACTGTGAAAAAATTCAACCATAATCCCTCGATGAATGTCACAATCCAACAATACCATTGGTGAACGTTGTAATGTGGCACAAACCAACATTGGAATTCAAAAATTTTGCAAGGTGATGAACATAACCTTTTGTCACTTTGTGATGAAAATACTTGTCATTGTAATCTAACAAACAGAACCCGGTGTTGCACTCTAACATAACGCTTGATGAATGTTTCAATGTGATGAAATTCAACCATAATAAACCATAGTCAACCATGTCCAAAATAAACCATGGAAAATAAAAGGAAGTCATTTTTTTACATAAGTCAACCTTGATAAACAACATTATATTCAACAACCTTTGAGGAACCTCACAAACAAAAAAAAAAATTAAGGAACATCACATTGTGACATAAACATTGATGAACATAGTGATTCTACATAAGTCAACCAAGATATGTTGCAATCTGACTCAAAATAACATAACACTCCACAAACATCGTAATGTGAAAAACATTACCCAACACTACAATGTGACAAACATAACCCAATGTTGCATTATGATGAACATGTTTGACGTTGGAATCCAACATAACTGTCGATAAACGTTGCAACGTGATAAAATTCAACCATAGTCACATTGGTTTGCATAACCCAATGTCTCATTGTGATGATCATTCTCAATGTTGCAATGCAACAAATATAACCCAAGTTCGCAATCCAACGCAACCCTTAAGGAATGGTTCAATGTGACGAAAGTCAATCATAATCAACAATAGTCAACCATGTCCATAAAGAATGATGACCAACTATAGACAATAAATTAGTTCATCATTAACATGGTCATACATGGTTAGCATGGTCATCATGGTCAAGGTCAACCATGGACTTGGTTATCCTTGGTCTACATGGTCATCCATGGGTAGGGTATTTTTTGGGGGCGAAATTTCGCCAATTCACTATTTTTTGGCGATTTAAAAAAAAAATGTTAACCAATTTAGTTTTTAAAATTCCCTATTTTTTACATAAATATCATTAAATTGATAAAATTCACTAAAAAAATACAAATTTTAATAGTAAATTATATGTTTTTTTATTGAATATTCACCTTCATACCTACATGTATGATTTCTCAAATTGAAATAATTACCTAGAATACTATACATAGGTATAATATTTGAATCATTAAAAAATATGTGATGAACCATGGCAAACATGGTCATCCTTGGTCAATTGTAACATAGATATTTCATTGCTAATTATATTGATATGGTCTTACATGGTCATCCTTGGTTAACCACATCATAGATATTTCATTACTAGTTATACTGATATAGTCATCGAGGTCAACATGTTAACCATATACATGGTTAATATCAACTATGTTCAACCATAGTCCACATGGTCATCCATTGTCAAGGTCAACCATAGTCAACCACAAACTTTAAGTAATATCACAATCCAACATATCTTTTCATGAACATTGTAATGTGACATAACTCTTAGAAAACATTGGTCATACATGGTCAAGGGAATGAACATGGTCACCATGGTCAACATGGTCAAGGTCAACTATAGTCAACCATGGTCAACAAGTATACAATGAAGAATATTCTTTAAAATTAAATGCCTTCTAATAATTTTTCATTTTTCATTAAAAGATTGATTTTCCCATGAACTCTGATTTTGATTGATTTTCTCTAATAAGTGAGTTGCAATTTTTGTTCAAATATCTCCTACATAGCCCAAAGAAACTAGAAAAACAACAATTCAACTTTTTATAAAAACAAGTACTTCTTGATAGCTTATCCTTGAAGAAAAAAAATATTAATAAATTTAAATTACAATTACATTTGTAAACGAAAAAGGTACAATGTCATAAGGTGGAAAACTCAAATTGAATATGAAACTTTCACAATGAAATTGCAGTGACTAATACATGTTTTTTCAAAAATGCAAATACATACATTTTAACAAAAGTGCAAATACATACATTTTTAGAAGAGCCAAAATTTGTTGAAGAGGTAATGTTTTTTGACTTTTGTTATACAAATGTGTATCCAAATATCTCCACGAAAGCTATTTTATTCAAATTTATAACCTATTGATTTTGGAGATCAAACCAATTAAGCTTAAGTGTATACTTCACACTTTTTTTTATAAGTTTTTAAAGTAATTATTAAGATTTTTTTAAATGATTTGATGGTCGTGGAAGAATAATGTTTTTCCTTGCTAAAAAAGATCATGGTAGAAAACAAATTGAGAAAAAAACTTATTGATATTTTATATATGATTCATTCTACGGTTTCCAAAGTTTCCATCGTGATCTTTATTCAATCATTATTCTTTCCTTCTTCTTTCCCTCTTTTAGTTTATTTGTTAAACTTTAGAGTTAGAAATACTTCATTATTTTCTCTTTCTTCTTTCCTTCTTTTGGTTTTCTATATTAAATTTGTTAAAACTCTAAACTCTAGAGTTAGACATACTTCAAACATGTAGTAAAGTCATAATTACAATATATGGATTATGTTGAGATGTAAAGTCGTAATTACAATATATGGATTATGTTGAGATGTAGAGACTAATGCGGTTATCATTCTCTGTTATGTTCTAAGGTATTTGGAGGCTATTACTATGATCAAATTAATAGAATCGGCTTGGCCAATTTGTGCAAAATTTGGTCTTCCAGATGGCTTGAGACGAATTCGCCATCACTCATACATTTTGAAATTCCAACGACCAATTTGAGTCTAATGGCCTCCCATAGATATCTTGGCCTTTTTCTGACAAAATAAATATAAGTTATATAGGAAGAAATATGTCAACCGTGGATTCATTTCGTCTTTGGACTTTTCGGTGCTTATTCACGTGTTTACATTACCTAGGAAATACTCGATTGTGATAATTTAGCATGATGTTAATTTCTTAGTATGTTGTGCTTTAATGGTTGACAGAATTTGGGTAAATAGTTCGCATAATTCATTGTGGATAATTTTTGTATTTTAGTGATTTGTTATTAAATTTGCAAATTATTTCATTTTGTTAGATTTGTAAAGGTTGGGAAGATTAAGATTTTTAAATATTGATTATGTAAGTGTATATATTTAAGATTTTAATTATAAATGGTTTCTTAATAAGTTGATATAAATCTTTCGTACCACGGTGGAACTGATGATGTTTAAAAATATCTCTCGAGCCATGGTGGAATCGTTGATGTTTAAAAAGTCTAGAGTGATGTTTGATATCCAAACATCTTGGGATGTTGTTCATGACATAGAGTAATGTTTGATTTTCAAACATTTTGGGATGTTATTCAGGAGATGAAAATAATCCACTAAATTTTTATCACTTGGTCATATATATATTTTGTGATAAGTTTATCAACTTTATGAATCTTATATTTGAATGTTTGTTCATATGTGATACGTTAGTGGTAACTGATTCTAAGAATTTGGTTGCTCGGAATTTCGTTTTAATAGCTGGACACTGCCTCAAAATTGGGAGAGGTTGTTTAAGTAGTTTGAAGGAGTTTTTGTAAGATATTAATCATCACCATATTGAGCTTTATGTTGACTCCTCCACCTTGAAGCCCATTGCATTCACACTATCTAATTTTATTTACAAAATGTATTAAGAATATTAAGTTTTAATGATTAATTTAGAAGTAGATATGGCAAGTGTATGATTATCAACATGTTCATCTCTTTAACTCATAACTAGTCTAGATTCATCTTAACTCTAAATTTATCAATTTTTGCAATGTAAGAAAAGATATGCACTTTAAGGGATTCGATCCTTCTTTTTTTTCCAGGAAGAAAATTATTCTCGAATTTATATTAAGAAGATAAATTATTTTACAATGATCTGGATTAATACAGCATGGAGAATAGACTGATAAACAGAAGGCGAAGACTGGCCCATTACAATCATACAGAGAGAATCCAAAGGAAAATGCGAGCCGACTGAAGTAATAAGACAATGCTGTCTCATCGCTAACAAAAACAGAGTGTTCCAATAGGCAAAACGCGAGATGAGAACAACTGGAGAAGAGGCAGATACAGTGATGATCCATCGCTGATCATAGCAATGATAGTCCTTGGATTCGATCCTTCTTGATGCTTGATAAATCATGGCTGAAAATGAATCTAACTTAATTTCATGATGTCAAAACATTAAATGATCATAATGATCATCATTTTATATATGTTTTTGATGAATTTTATATATTAAAATTTATTAAGTAGCATATATAATCTAGAGTAATGTCAATTTAAAGTTTACTTGACTATTAAAGTGAATAGTAATAAGGTAAAAATCAATTATGAAAAAAAAGTAAATAATAAGAAAGTACAAAAACACATATAATAAATAATAGATAGATTAAATAATGATTAACATTAATATCTCCTCTTCATCTTTTCTTTAACACACTTAATAGCTTTCTTATTTACCCACATTTACTAGCTTTTCAATATATAAGTAAGGAAGTTTATTTTTATTAAAAATCATTTGAATATTTAATTTTTTTTATGAGTTTTCTCTTAATTTAAATTATTAATATTTCTTTTGTAAAATATGTTATTCACACTCATGTGTTATTAATAAAAAATAATGAATTTTTAATATTTTGTTTTATTATAATATATATTTTTTATTTTAATTTATGTGTTATTAATAAAAATATTAAAAAAAATTAATATTTTGTTTCATTATAATATATATTTTTTATTTTAATACATTATGTATAGTAATAAGTTTTTTTTATCTCTGGATGGGGTGCTACGTGGAGCAGGGTGAGCACGTGGAGAAGTGCTATGAGGGGCCATTAATGGTGGCCAACCGCCCTCACATCCCCGCTAGTTATGAGGGGCATCACTTCAGTCGACCTGCATCTTTTGACGAGGCCTCTCACTCGTGCGAACAGGTTGGCCAGCCAGAGCATTAAGCCCACGGCCTTAATGGCTACAACCACCATTTTCACCCTTATCAACCTTCTCAGCGGCTTCGAGATGCATTTGCAACTCACAGAGCTGAGCAGGAATAGACGTGCAGGGAAAGTTCTGGCTCTCGTCCTCATTATCATCACGCCACGAGCTAGAGGAAGACCCCGCAGAGGAGCAGGGTGGTGGGCGGCCGACTCTCAGTGGAAAAGGCACAAGCGATTCGAGCGAGCTCTAGTTCTTGCCAAGAAAAAGAGACCCAAGGGGGCCAAAGCAACAAACTCGCCCCCCAGAACATCTGTTGAGGAAATTCCTTCGATGGAACTCCCCCATGAATTTTCTGAAAGTCGCATGTTTATGGTCCCGGACAATTGGAACCCCCCTGCATGTATTGGAGCAGAAGCACCACCTCCCCGCCCGCGAGAAGCACACGGTGCCAACGACGCTCCCACTGAGGAATTCACCACCTGCTTGGTAGAGGAAGAGTTGTCGGAAGGCAACAAGGAATTGAAGCCACAGAGAACAAAACATGCACACCAGGAGACGGACGCTGAGCAAAAGTCGCCACCACTTCTTCACCCGGAGCACCTGAACCTGATTTTCAAGGTCCGCGACATGGTGGACGACCAAATCTTTAGGGCTTCCTGCGTTAACCAATGCCTAGATATGCTATACAAATCTTATTCCAGTGCCACCCCACGACGACAATGCCCCACCTATGCTCAGCTCTATGCCATTCCTGTCAAAAGCGGCAAGGAGACGAATGACCGTGAGGACACCGATTAATAGGTTCTTATGTTCAACATTGTTTCAAACTCTTTCTCTTTTTGATGTTTATCAGAGTTGTAGCTCTTCTAGTTCATAGCCATGTTAGCGTTAGCATAGGTATTATCAAACTGCTGTTGGAATTGGTCATGCATCCTGGTTTCCTTCGGGTAGAGTGGAAAAATGATGTTTTGAACTTGCATGCTATTTTGGACAGGCCAACTATCTCGATTTCCTTCACAAGTGGGACAGTTGGCACCTCCATATCATGATGTAATTTTGAAGC